>PVIW01001842.1:0-261076 GCA_004026585.1 Noctilio leporinus
CCACCACCACCACCACCATGCATGCACTTCCCAAACCCCGGGAAGGGCCAGAGCTGGGAATTTGCCAATGTGCCTCTTCAGTGCACATCTCATGCAGCCAGAAATTGGGATTCAATATAAGGTGGCCTTGGGAAAGTTTTATAACTTTTCTGATCCAGTTTCTTCATCTGTAAAATGGGGGTAGTCAGAGTAAGTATCTCATGACACTGCTGTAAAAATGCCTGGCCCTGAACGAGCACACCGCAGGCTGCGGCAGACCTGGTGCCACAAGGACCAGCCCACGTGCTCCACTTTCTCCCCAAGTAGATTCACCACTGCCTTGCTTTTCTAATTTACGTACCTTCCCATAGTCCATTTATATCAACGATGGTTGAAAGGGCATTTTTCTTACATCCAGGCATTTGCTTTCCTCCATTTGGAAAGAAATCCAGATGGCCCACCTTTTGGCTCATTCCAAAACCTGCAACATTGGAAGCAGAGGTGAGCAGGGAGGTGAGTGGTCCCAAGGTGAGGCCTTGGCCCCCAAGATTGTCCAACTCCTTCCAGCTAGTACGAGAGTCTTCTCGGCAAATTCTTCCTGCAGCCACGTGGTCTGGCTTTGCAGAGCATTCTCAAAGATGTGTCCTTGGCAAGACAAGGCGGGAGGAGAGAGCAGAGGAACTGAACATGCACACATGTGTATCTGCATGTGCCTCTCTCTGGCTGTCTGGGATGCTCTTGATACCATTATGTATCAGCAGACACATATCAGGACTGGTGCAATTTCTGTTACTTTACTCATTAAAAATTTTTGAGTTCTATGTTATATTGCTATATCGAGACCATGTAACATTATTTTGTTATGCTGAGAGCTCAAGCAAATTGCTGGATGCACTTTGGGTTTTTAAGCACATGGACCTGCCATCACATCCTGGTCCCCTTTGCACACTCTGTGATCCTGGGTAATTACATTTTGCAAGTATAGGTCAAGCATCAATAATAAATAAACCCGCCACTCTGGATAGTGGCAGACTAGGGAAGGGCACAGGAAGTGGCTCGTGTAGTCTAGTCACAAGCTGGAGAAGTGTTTTTGGTACCATCGGGAGCCACAGGCTGACACCACTGGCACGGTACTGGCTGTTTATTTGCGGCTGGCACCCACTTTGGCTGGTCAGTGTCTCAGCTATTCCTGTAGTTAACCATTTTGCGCATATGTTGTGTGGGGTGGCGGTGGGGACACCTGGACCTTCTCTCACCAGTTATAGCCCTGGTTGCCAAGAGGCAGGGTAAGGGACTCACCTAGAAAGGGGACTATGGATGAAGAATCCGTGTGGATCACATCCACAAACACCGCGTCAGATGGGTCCAGCCGGACCTCTTCGTCTGTGCCCTGGAAACATGGCTCTGCTGGGTCCAGTCCTGAGAAGGGCAGTGGACAGTGAAACCATATTCTAAGGCAAACCAGGCTTTAACCCCTGGACTCACAAAATCCACCAGGATTTCTGCCTGAAGCAGAGGGTGGAGGGAGCATAGTATCCAGGATGCAATGACCTATGGTCTTCCAGCCCAGCCTCTGCTCAAGGTCAAACCCTTCAGTTTCCTTGCCCAGAAAGTGGGAATCTCAGCAACCTGCCTTATGGGGTTATTGTGAAAACCCCATGCAAAGATGGAAGAGAAAGAACTTCGTAAACTAAAATTCCCTCCATAAACATACACTGTTAAACCCTCATCCCTCACTCAATGCCTAACTAGCAGAGTGCCCTGAGTAAAGAGGACATTCATTCCACTGCACCATTGCATATGAACCTGGCTCTGTCTCGTGTGCCTTCGTTTTGCCTAGTGATTCATTCATTTATTCTCAGTACTTACTGGGCACCTGCTACGGCAGGTCTCAGCTAAGCACTTGCATTTTGTGCCTGTGTCTGACACAGCGAAGTCAGTATTTGTGGTAATAAACCATTTCGCTTTTTAAAAGCCTGCCAATACTCTAGCAAAAATAATCCTGAGGTCTCAGGTTTAATGTGCTAGTTACATTAAAATATATATATATATAGTACAATCATATACAAGTATTTTGTAACTCATATGAAAATATACGGGAAATTAATTTGTACTCATTCTGGCAGCCCCTAAAAACAGTTCCCAGAGGACCAGTAGGGGCGCCATTGGCCGTGGGAAGCGCTCGGGTCAGGCTCCCACCGCCCGCCCGCGGCCGCACCCGCGCGCCCCCACCTGTGATCCTGCCCACGCGGCCCCCCAGCCGCCTGCCCGCCTCCGCGGCCACGTGCGCGCCCAGGCTGTGGCCGATGAGGTGCACGTTCTCCAGGTCGTAGCCCATCTCACTCTGCGGAAAGACGGCGCGTTAGGTCCCCCCGGCGGGGAACGGGGATGGGGGCGGGTCTGCGGAGGACCGCCCCCGGGCTCCAGGACCGCCTAGGACCGCGCGACCGGGCCGGGCCACTGCAGTCCCCGATCCCGCCGGCCGGCTGGTGCGCGGGCCGACAGTGCGGACCAGCGGCCACCGTGTCAACTGCAGGCGGCCGGCCGGCGGGCACAGCTGCGCCCCGCGCTACCATCGTCACCCGCTGCGGGCCGTCCCCGCCGCCCCGCAGGGTGTGGGCCTGTCTGGGAGAGCGTGGGGAGCGGGGCCGGCTCTGGGGTGCTCCGCACTAGGTCTCCCGCAAGGCTGGCAGGGGCATGAAGACCCATCTGGGCTGAGGACTGTTGGACAGCCCAGCCTGCTCTAGAATCCCCAGCCTGCAAGGAAAGCTTGTTTCAAAGGGGGAAACGGAGGCTCAAAGTGATTCGTTTGCCCAGGCACCGCCTCTAGGGGGCGTGGAAGGTTGTAGCTTCATTTTAGGAGAAGCCCCTCTGTGCTTCCCGGTTTCTAGGCTTCCAGGCCGGGCCTGCCCACCAGTCCCCAGGCTGCCTCTGGGCGCACCCGAGTGTTGGCCTGACGCCGCCCCCTTCCCCACAGGATGTGGGCCAGGCAGGGTTTTACCGACAGTCCTTGTACTAAGAAAGCTAACTCCGCTCCCACAACTCGAGTGTTGTGGACCGCTTGGGTGTAATCCGTCCTGGACCCACGTCTCCAATCCACGCAGATGCAGTTCACCTCCTCCACTTTAAACATTTTCTGGGGCAGAAAAACAAGAGGAAGAAACCAATGTGTGGAGAGGCATGGGTTGCACCCTCCACAGACAGGAATTCACACCCACCAAGCACCTAGTTAGGAGGAGAGCTTATCTTCCTCCTCCCACATCACTAGGAACTGGGAATCTTATCCCCAATGAACAGATGTGGACCCTGACGCCTGGAATGGAGTAAAGTGACTTGTCCTAGGTCTCCCACATGCCTATTGGCACAGCCAGGTCAAAAAGATCATGTACTAGGTCAGGGCACAGCAAACTATTGTCAAAGGGCCAAATCTACCTGCTCTTATAAATAAAGTTTTATTGGAACACAGCCACACCCATCTGTTTACACATTCTGTTTCTGAACTACAGCAGAGTTGGGTTCATATGACCTGCAATTACTAAAATATTTACTACCAGGCCCTTTGCAGGCAGTTCCCAAACTGTTGTATTAGGTAGCTGAAGCCACAGGGGAGCTGCTTTTATGTTGCCAGCGAAGCGTAGGTGGAAGACACAAAGTTTGGAGCGACAAGATAAAATGTAGACTGACATGGGCTGCAACGCTATTGGATGTGTGAATCTTGCACAGACTGCCCTGCACTGCAGTGTACTGCCCAAGCATAGATATTAGTCCCCTGAGGGGACCAAATAAACGTCAGAAAGAGCCACTCCAGAGCCTGTGTTCATTTGGGGGATGCCCAGGACTACACCTAGGGTTAAGGTAGGAAGGAGTTGGCTGGAGGCCAGGGCATTGTGATGGACCATGTCCCCATGACTCTCCCAGCTCCAGGTTCATACAGCCTCCTACTGGGGCTGGGAGACACAGGTGAACATCCTAACCTCAAGAGGAGCAGATGACCGGTGGGAAGGAGCTGCTGGAGCTCTATCCCAGTGTAGATTAAGGTAAAAGTCTTGCCAATGGGTAACTCCCCCAGATTAACTGGGCAGACACACAGGTTGTGGTGTCTGATGGACAGAAGACCTGGTTTTGCATTCCACCTCTGGATTCACCTTTGGCAAGTATTGAACTTTCTGTGCCTTAATTTCCTCATCTATATAATGGGAACAATAACTAGACCTTCCTTACAAAGTTGCTGGGTGGATTAGGGCCCGGCTCATAGCAAGTGCTTGGAAAGTGGATGTTACAAATAATAATTCATAACTAATATTCATGATAACATGAGAACTGTGCTGTCCAATACTGTGGCCACCAGCCACATGTAGCTATTTAAAATTAAGTAAAGTTAATAAAATTTAAAATTCAATTTTTTGGCCACAGTCGCCACCTCAAGTGCTCAGTAAGCACAGGAGGCTAGTGGCCCCTGATCTGCACAGTGAAGACATAAAACATTTCCACCATCACTGAAAGTTCTATGGGATATCAAGGCTTTAGAGGGCAAAGTTTAATTTTTTAAAAGGTCCCATAAGGGTTTATATAAACCATCAGAAACACATGCTAGGTAATTTGACTACCTAGCATTTGATTACAACTTGTTTTGTAACGCTCACTGAGAATATGTTTATTGATTTGAGAGAGAGAGGAAGAGGGAGAGAGAAGAAATATCAATGTGAGAGAGAAAAATTGGCTACTTTTCACACGTGCCCCAACCAAGGATCAAACCCGAAACCTAGGTATATGCCCTCACAGGGAATCAAACCCGGAACCTTTTGGTGACTAGGATGCTTCAAACAACTGAGCCACGCAGTCAGGAATTCTGGGACCTTTTGAATGGACTCTGGCTTTCTTTAGCCTCAAGAGAAGATGGCTGGCTGGAAGTCAGTGGGTTGGGAGAACTTGACAATGGATGCTGCTCAGTATCCAGGGTTTCCTTGGTGTTTTTAGGAAGGAGCCACCTGTCCTTGGCGTATCTCCTTTCCCAGTCTTAGGGGAGTAAAGTTGCCATGTTTGAGTCTGGATGCTGGATGCTGGTCTCACCAGGGAGTGGCCAGGTGAGGCAGGTGGGCTCCTACCTTGCACATGTCGGTCAGCCAGCTCTCCTCTCCCTTGTCTATGAAGCCGTGGATGATGAAGCGTGTCTTTCGGTCCAGTCGGAAGTTTGAAGCCTCAATGGTGGCTAGGTCCATGGAAGAGATCCGCTGGTTAAAAGAGGAAAGATGAATTTGAATGTTGGCCTTTTCAAGCCATAGACCTATTGGAGCCATTCCTAGAAAGACTGAGTTACAGGTTCAACTCCCATGAAGTTGGGTCGGGCTAAAACCAGGAGTGCCCACCTTGGGGTTCAAGGATAGAATTCAGAAAGTCCAAGTTCGTGGGCTTTCTAGCATTTCTGTCAATTATGAACTTGGGCGACAAGCCATAGTTGTCACAGCAACACTGTCACCAAGAGAAATCACAGATATTTTCATGTCACCTTACAGTTGTTGCAGAGATCTTCAAAATCATTGATTCTCATTTTAAGTGACAGTCGTTATTAGATCAACCTCTGGATCTTGTTATTTAGTGAGAGAACAATACACTAGCACATATATGACTATATCACATATTTATCTTTTGGTAATGTTCTGATAATTGTTTTTCAGTAGAATTGGTTTCCTTTGTAATCTCATGTAATTTATGCATTGAAACAATCATCCTGAGAAGGGTCCCTTAAAGGGCGGGAGAGGCCCCTGGAGCAGAGAAGGTGAAGGGCTCCAGGGACCGAGAGGAGAAGTGGAAGCCTGTAGGGTGTATTAACCAGCTCCCACCTGCCGGGGCCTGTTCCGACCCCTTCACCAGCCAGGCCACTTCTGAGCACCTGGAAGAAGTCTGTCCTGTGTCCACCTGGCAGGCCTTCTGGGAACTCAAAGTTGCTCCCAGGGTCCCTACCATTTTGCTTTTGTGGTTAAATGTCCCCTGTCCTCCATCTGTCTCCCAGTGCCTCGGCAAGGAGTCTCCCCCTTCTGCATTTCCTGAGTGGCTTCTCTCCTCCTACTGCCAAGAGCAGGAAGAAGATAGATCCGTCAGGCTTGGATTTTCTCCATAAATGCTGCTCACACCCCCTTCCTTCCAGGACCAAGGTTCTGATGCCAGAAAGTAGGCGCACAGGTGTGTGGAACATGTAACACCCACAGATCCCACAGGGAGTTTCTGACCCTGAGAGCTATGGTGGCTGACGGTGAGGGAGCACCGCCTGGAACCTTCCGCGGAGGTGCTCTGCTCCCCAGACAATTGCACAAAGGCGCCAGGGTGGGTGCCCACACCCACCCAGCCACCCTGCAGTCACTTCCTGCCCGCTCTTACTTGGTAGTTGTTCGGATTCTCATTTGTGAACAGGAAAAACTGGGTGTTAATGTCCTTGGGGGACCAGGGAAATAACTTTAAGGGCCGCTGAAGGGTCCCGGTCCATGGTTTTTCATCGGAGAAGCAGCCGAAAGGTTCGTAGCAGATCTCCTTTCCTGTGACAGGAGGAACAGCAAACAGGATACTTGTGAGGTTCTGCAAAGGGGCCGTGTCACCATGTCACCGCAGCCCTAGGATGGCATGTCAGGGTGCAGCCCAGGGCCAGCTGAGGCCAGTGCTGGCCTTTCCTTGCTGTCCGTGTTCCCTGAGTTCCATGCGAAGGAGAACCACCGGGCGCTGGGGGTGAATATGTGTGTGGCAGGTACAGCCCTGCCCCTCCTTCAGAGATTCTGAGTCGGAGGGTCTGGGAGGAGGGCGCTGGAAACCACTGTTTAACGCTGTTCAACCCTTATCATCAGGCCAGTGGGGGGATGGCTGAGAATTCCTGGGAATCACCTGCCTTAAAACTACTGTTCCAGGAAGCCCCCGGTGGCCCTTCGCATGTATTCATCCAGCATCAAGTATGTATCCAGTGCCTGGGACGCAGCTTCATGCGTCCCTGTCTGCCCTGCACCCAGCACAGCTCCCGTGCACAGTAGCATTCATGGGTGCTGCCCCATTTGCATGGCTTCACGTCACCCTTTTACTCACATTGTCCCCCAACTTACTCTCTGTCATTTCAGGTTTTTCCTGTTGTTTGTCGAAAAGGTAAATTTCTTAAGACTGGGGATGATTTGTTTTTGCATCCTTCTGTATACGGTAGGGCCTCAGTACACACAGCCGATGACCCAGACAACCATATCTAAGTCTGAGGGTCCGCCCTCTAGTCTGCAGCCTAAATGTTTGCCCAGGAGTGACGTGCCCCAATCTAGAAGATGTCAATGGGACTTCTCTCTTAGGCTTCCCCAGCTCCTAAATTGATGGTGCCAAATATTGGCCGTTTGCTCAAAAACTGGTAACAGTTGACACATGTTGTTTACTATGTGCCAGATATCACACTAGCACTTTGTCAGTATTATCCTTTTTAAGCCTCAAAACAACCCACAAGTAAGGAATTACGTCCATTTTACAGATGGGAAAACCAAGACCCAGAGAGACAGAGGAAGTGCCCAAGATCCGAGCTGGTGGTGGAGCCAGGATTTGAACTGGGGAAGTTGAATCGGAAAGTTTACTAGGCACTGAGGAGGCACAGAGATAAACCAGGAACAAGCCCTGTTCTGCATGACAGGAAGTCTGACTGGAAGGAACCACAATGGCCTGGGGTGACAGGGTTGGAAAGGCCTGAAGAGCAGCTGGACCCACATGGGCTCCGCTTTCAGGAGTCAGGTCTTGCTACGTGGCCAAGGTAGAAGGGAGGCCAAGGATGGGCAGAAGACATGCCAAGGAGACAGGAGGGAGGACCCATGGGGCAGAAAGAAGCCCAGTAGATGGTGCAGAGCGGAGGCTCAGACTGAAGCTGGAGAGACAGAAATGGTGACTGAGAGGAATGAGGGTGGGGGACCTGTGGCAGGCCTGGCAGGACGGGAGTTCTCCAGGGGACACACCCTTGTCTGCTCAAGGGATCGAGAGTGTTGGGGGACTGCCAAGGGTGTCACCCTCCACCTGTCAGGCCCAGCAGCATGTCACCTCTGCCACCTCCCACAGCTACTACAGCTTTTGCAAGAGGAAACGGGACCGATGGTTTACCTGGGGTCGTCCGTGCCGGCACGTTGCCCTGCGTCAGTCACAGTGTCAACACTCCCTGAATGGTGGCCATTGTTTTTCTTGAGATAACTAATAGCTAATGCTTCTTAGGTATGATGATGATAATGATGGTGATGCCTCTAACTGCCCCGCCCAAAGGCCAGTCCAGCATGATCACTCTCTCTGAAGGGGCGGTGACAGCGTCCTTACCTCTGACTGTGGCCAGCAGGAGAAGGCCGATGATCCAGGAGGGCAGCATCTGCAAGGATGAAAACACAGACTCTCACAGGCGGTGAGGACAGCCGCTGAGCCCGGGCAAGGCAGGTGGCCTGGAGCACACCGGAGTCAGTGAGTGCAACAGCAGCTCGGTGCCAACCCCATCGGGCAGTCCCTCAAGGCGGGGACCCCGAGGTGGAGACCCCCCGCCCCCCACACAGGGAGTGGGGCAGCGCCTCTGTAGGACCCCAGACTCAGGGACTCCCAAGTGCCGCAGCTTTGCCACCTCAGGGCCGCCTCAACCCTGCCAAGCAGAGCCGTGACATACCATGTGACACCAGGGCTCCACTCTGCTCGCAGGTTGGCCATGGCCTTTTATAACCAGGTGTTGCCCTTTGGACTCCTTAGGGGAAAGGACACAGAGGAGAGATATGTGTGCTTTGAACCTGGGTTATCATAAACACGAACAGCCAGCTCAGCTCGGGGGCAGGGCGGTTTACAGGGCGATGTGAGGAAAGAAAAACTAACTTTGGGGATGGGCAGGGCCCCTGTTCATCTGAATTTACAGGTTCGGTTGCCAAAAGGTTGTGTTCCCCAAGTGACAACAGGGGAACCTTCTGCTCAGAATCGCTTCAGAAACGCCCATCTTGTGTCCCGCGGTCACTGGCAGAAACGGGACGCACTGCTCCTGACACACCTGCTTGGAAGAGGCTGTCTCCCCGGCTCCGGAGCTGCCAGAGAGAATCTGGGCCAGGAACAAAAACAAAGGCAGCCCTGCGACAGGGAGAGAACAGAACCGGCGCAGTTTGGGTAGAGCTTTGTTTAGAAAAACATATAGTCTGATTTTGAAGCTTTTTGGACCTTAACCGGAGCTAAGAAGGCCTAGGTAGTTTCTTTCCTTCACAGCTGAGCATAGGGCCTGCACTCTGAGCCGCCAGGTGCCACTCTGCCATTTTATTTATTATTTATTTTTAAAAAGTTTTAAAAAGTTTTTATTTATTATTTCCAGAGAGAGAGGAAGCGAGGGAGAGAAACATCAATGTATGGTTGCCTTTCACCTGCCTCCAGCTATAGACCTGGCTGGAGACCTGGCTTGCAACCTGGTTATGTGCCCTGGCTGGGAATTGAACCAGTGACCTTTGGGTTCACAGGCCGGCGCCTTATCCACTGTGCCACCAGCCAGGGCCACTCTGCCATTTTAAATGAGCGGAGACTTTAGGTACACCCAAGTGCACGGATCTTAAGTTGAAACTTCAGTGCAGTTTACTGAGTTCTGACAGATGTATCCTCCCCTCTGCATGCCCCAGGTCAAGCTAGAACATATTTCCAGCATCCAGAAGTTTCATGGTCCTTCAGAGCTCCCTCCCTCACCCCATGACAGTGCTCCGATATCTTTCACATAAGTTAGCTCAGCCTGTTCTAGAATTGCATATACATGAAATTGTCCCTCCGGTTTTTGATGTCCATCGCGCTGTTGCATGCATCAGTAGTTGGTTCCTTGTCACTGTTGTGCCACATCGATCCTGCTCTGTGTGAATATATCACAGCTGGGTGACCCATTCTGCACTGGTGTTTAGTGTGAGACCATTATGAATGATGCTGGGGACATTCTAGTCCAGTACAAGTTTTTGGTAGACATGTGTACTCCTTTACTCAGGTTTGTCCTGAAGAGTAAACCAGACTGGGTCCTGGGGTGTATGCCTTTCAAAAGCTTTTCCAAAGGGGCTGCACCTTTGTCAATTCCTGCCAGTCATTGGGGAGTATTCCAGTGGCCACACCTTCACCCCTGCCCTTGGGTCAATCCCGGAAACCCTCAGCTGGCCAGCGTTATTTTGGGGGTTTCATGTATAGAAAAATGGCTTCTTCAAGGTTTGTGGAACTGGTAAAGGGATGAGGCACCTGAACATGAATGAGGTCACTGTATTCAGGTACAGTTGTCACCCTGTGACCCATGGAGGGGTCCAGTAGCTGGTGGCACAACCCCCTTTGTCACCAGGGGGTCACATGGATGACATTGAGACTTAAGGAGGTGAGGGTTGATTAGGTGATTTACTTTTAAGTCTCTTCCCAAATCTGGGGTCCCACAGGAAAGTTTGGAAACCAAAACCTAAAGAAAAGACTCCACCTTTCTATTTAAGCAAGATCCACCCCCAGGAGCACACCCCTCCCCCCACTTCAAAAAGGGTAAGAAATCACCCAGGAGGGGACATATCCCAAGGTAATGAGAAATAAACTGAGCAAACACATCTGGGGAATAAACTTCAAGGCTGGACGTCGGCCGTGAGAGAGCTGAGCATTGGCAAGGGGTCAGGTGGTGTTCAGGTTGAAAGCCAGCCTGGGAGGAAATGGTAAGGATCAAATCATAGCTCTTAGAGTTGTAAGATGCTCAAGAAACAGAGACCTTGTTTATATTCCCATTTTGCAGCCAAGACAACAGGGACCCTGTTAGGGGCTGCCAGTCTGAGGGCAAGGCCCAGCTAGCAGAAGGGGCGTGGGCAAGGCCGGCTCTAGTGCCAGGTGGACCCGGAACGGACACCATGTATAGGGAGTCAGCCCAGGGTGTTTACCCCGTAGCCCATGAAGCATGGAAAGCAGAGAGTGTGCCATGCCTTGTTCCCTGCGGCTAGCTTAGCTGCCTGGTTTCAGTCGAGCAGGTGCCAGTAATACCTGCACAGAAGCTTGGTGAGATAAATAAACAGGACTCGAGGCTTGGGTGAGCCTCCCGACCCCAACTTTGTCTCTTCTCTCTTCCTTGCGTCCTCTGCCGTCCAAACCTGGTGCGTAATCCAGGGACGCTGGTCTGTCACAGGACCCTGAAAGGTTAAGAGGCATAGTTCAAGGGCAAATGGAAGAGTAGGCCTTGACCTTAGGGCTCCACCCTCTACTCAGGTGCTGCTGCTCTCTTGTAGGTCCTGGTTGGTGACCAGTGACCTGGGTGGAATCTAGGCCACCGATTTGGGAGCTTTGTCTCTGCATCAAGCTGCCCCCCAAGAAGGGCTGGGTACCCCTGTCATAGTTGCCCATCCCAAGCAGTCCTGAGCCTGCCTGGCTCTTTGGCAGGGCGGCCCAGAGCAGACCAGTGGGGCCCCAGGCTGTCTCCCATTTGTCTGCCCATGACAGGGCCAGCTCAGTGTTCCTCTCCTTTCTGGGGACCCGAGGTTCTGAGATTCCGACAGCTGTGTATCCTGGGAAAGAAGGGAAGGCCAGCAGCTGCGGGAAAAGTCATTCACTGCCACATGCTGGCAGGTGGCAGGGTCAGGGCCTGGGGGGCCCTGCTAGTTGACATAACAGCTCCCCAGGGAATGGGGGCTAGGTCCCCCACCTGCACTCTGAGGCCTGTGAAAGTTCGTTCCTCTCCTTCTGCACCTCTTCCACATGTCCCCTCCTCATCAGTCCCCTGCCCCGGGCATCCTCCCCCTCAGCTTCCTCCCAGCTTTAGTCCCGTGGGTGGCTCCCCGATGCCCTCAGGTATACAGTTCACATGATCGTTTGCTCATTCATGTCTATTTTTTATGTGGTTACACTACGGAGGATGTTCTTCCAGCCTTGAGGGTACAACCGTGAACAGCCTCCCTCCTTGTCCTCATGTGACTGGTGGTCCCACGGGGCACAGGCCCTGATTGCTTACAAATCAATAGGTAATTGCAATAGAAGAAAAGCACATGGAGGGGGACTTGTACCGGGCGCTGTCATTTGGGCTTTATCTAAAGAGAGTAACTTGGGGGTATCAGGTGGAGAGGGGTCCGAATTTAGGTGGAGTCCAAGCTCCTGAACCAGGCAGACCAAGCTGGTCACTGTATGGGTTTAATTATGTTTCCCCCAAAAGATATGTTGGGAGTCCTAACCCCCAGGACCTCAGAATATGACCTTACTTGGAGATTCGGTCGTTATACAGTAGAAGGGAAGCCAAGAGTGCGGGTCCTGATCCCATATGACCAGCATTCTCACGAAGAGGGGAAATTTGGACACACAGGCACACAGGGAGACCAACGTGGGGCCGTGAAGAGAGCTGGGCAATGTTTCTGAGAGCCAGGGGGTGTCAGGGGTTGCCAGCAACCGCCAAAAGGAGAGCAGTGTGAACAAGTTCTTCCTCACAGCCTCTGAAGGAACCAGGCCTGCCCACCCGTGGACTTTCTAGCCTCCAGAACTGTGAGAAAATAAATATTTATTGTTTGACTCATCCAGTTGGTGGCATCTTATTATGGCAGCCTGAGCTGACTAATAAGGCCACCATGTGGCCTCTGTCCCAGCTTCATTTCTGCCACTGCCCCACCTCACACAGTCACTTACGTGAAAGGACTCACTGTTCTGGAATGAACCTGCTTTTCCTTCCTGAGCTTTTGCACCTATGGCTTCTGCTGCCAGGGAGTCGGCCGCATCCCCATCCTCGCCGAGGTCCACCTCCCACCCCAGGCTCAGCCCTCCTCTGTCCCTCCTGCTCTTCCACATTTGTTCCTCCATTCCAGGGGCCAGACCAACTCTCTGCTCTTAGAGGCTGTAATACTGGGCATGACGTCCACTCCCAGTCCCAGACCCTACTTTCCAAGGCTCCCCAGACTTGAGTAAACCCAGGGATGCCAGTTTTGCTAAAGATTCTCACCACGCCTGGGACACTCTTACCTCAATTTGTGTCCCATGAACTCAGGAAACAAGAGTCTTGCTGCCAAAGACCAGGACAAAGAGAGAACTTTGTCTCTATAATTGATTAACATGTGGCTTGTCATGAAACTGGGGTGCCATTAATAAATTCTTTGAGAAGAGCATGCCTGAAGCCTTGGGAGCTGAGCTCCTGTTGGAGTATTGCTGAAATGCTGTGTCCCAGCAGGGCTACCAGGGGAATCACTTTAGAACTCAAAAAAAAAAGGCCAGTGCTCAGCCTTGTTCCTGACTAGCTCAGCATGGGGCCTGGGATAGCCCTGCTCCTTTGCTTCCTTTAAGTTCCCAGGTGATTCTGCTAGTATGGAGTGTGTGTGCTTCTGCTAGTGCCTGAGCCTTGGATGTCCCCGAGGGCAGGGTCAGCCTCATGTACCTTGAGGTGAGTATGCAAGTCTCGGGTTGGGTGGGCACAAAGCCCACCTTAATAAGCATGGCTTCGGGTGCAGGGACCCAATGTTCTTCATGTCTATAGCCTTTTCTTTGTTTTGGGTCTGGCGCCAGATGGAGGCCACACTCCTTGTGTGACCTCCCTCACCTTCCAGAGCACTGGCTTAATGGAAGAGTTCTCTCTTTCCATGTTACTGTTGATTCTTTTGTTAGAGCCTCCAGACAACAATACCAGCGAGGCAGGGTTGAGCTGGGCCGTTGACTCCATTTGACAGATGAGGAAGCTGAGGCCCAGAGAGGTGGAAACCATTGCCCAAGGTCACCGGGGTTGGCTAGCGTCCTGACTGCTTGCTCAAGGCCTTTTTCTGTTGCTTCCAACCAAACTCAATGTCCCATCCAAGCTTTATGTTCATACACTGAATGGGAATATGTCATATTTTCATTGCTCCTAAGGCTGTATCCACATGCATTCTGAAAATATGCCTTCATTGCTATTTAAAAAAACAAAAATAAAGCCCAATCAAATTGGCCCCATCTGGCCCCTGAAATCTGGAAGTCTGATCACATTTGGCCAAGGTCACATGGACATTGCAGGTGTACCCCGAAGTAACCACAGAAAGCCCCAAACCTCCCTTCTCCCAGGGTGGTGATCTAGGGTCGTGGATGTATGGGCTGAGCTTGGACTTTCCAGTGGTACCGGGGAGTGGTGGCTCCCCAGCAGTGATTTCGCTCCAGCTACACATCTGATAATAGGACATAAGTCCATTCCAGCGAAGGGACATGGGGAGAAGAGAGCAGAGGCTGGCCCCATTCCAGCTCAGTCTCCATCAGCTACCTCCCCTGCCCCAGAGCATATGGCCAGCACTGTGCCTGCAGTCAGGACACCCAGGACACCCAGGTCCCCCCAAGTCACCCAAGGCTCAGGGCTGTGCTTTCACCGAGTGCCTGTGCTGCGGCCACGGCCTTGGGGAGCCCCTCTCAGTGCTTCCTCCTTCTGCACTGCACACTCCTCTCAGTTTCCTCTCTGTCTAAAAACTGCTTTCCTTGCCCTGATTGGTGTGGCTCAGTGGCTTGGGTATCATCCCGCAAAGTGGAAGGTCACCGGTTCAGTTCGCCCCCTGGGTTGCGGGCCTGGTCCCTGTCAGGGTGTGTGCGAGAGGCAACTGATAGATGTTTCCCTCTCACATCGATGTTTCTCTTCCTCTCTCCCTTTCCCCCTCTCTCTAAACATAAATAAATAAACTCTTAATAAACATAAATAAATAAAATTGCTTCTCCCCAGTCATCGGCCCTATCACTTAGTCTGGGGAGCGTGGGAGACAGACTGTCCTTGGCCAGGGAGAAGGGCTTCCACCCCCTCCACTATGCTTTGTTTTGTTCCCTTGCATAGTCCTCTCTCCTCTTGCCTGGATGTCTGCAGGGGTCTCTTCCTCTGAGCTGGCCCCCTGGCCTGCAGTCTTCTTGCCAGGCTCCACCTAGAACTAATGGCTGCAGATCCTTCCCCACTTGCTCCTCCATTTTCTGGGCCGTCCTGTCCTGGGCATCCTGGGCTGTTTGCACTCATCAGGTGGCATGGCTGTGTTTCTCAGGTGCCAGGCCCCCTCCTGCTGTGCACGCCTGGGAACTGAATGGAGGTCTGCTTTCCTCACAGCCTGGAGCCAGCACAGGGCTGCATTTTGGTGGCACTGGCAAGTCTATGTCCCATCGACTGAGCTCTCTGCCAGCATGGCTGCCCTGCCCAGGGTGTGGGAGCACGGCCAGTGCTGGGCAGAATGGTGACAATGGGGCCTCTGTCCTGGGCTCCATTCCCTCCTGCCCAGGGCAGCTGCCTACCCTGGTTTTACCATTGCCCTTCACTGGGGCCCTTACTAGAGTGGCTCCTTTGATCCGCCTTCAGGAACAACCTGGAACTCACTCACACTCAAGTTCGAAGCTCAGTAAGGGTGTGACGTAACACCCATGGTCAAGAACAGAGGCTGGCCAGTGACATTGCTGTGTGGGATGTGAGGCCTGGTGGCCAAGAGGGGACACTCAGGGAAAGGGGGTAACCTTCCCAGACCTGCACAGCCCCTTGCGGATGATCATGGGCCAGGCTGGGCCACCTGAAAGAACACCCTCTTCTAGGTGTGGTGGGGACCATGGTGAGGTCTGACTGGCTGAAGGTTCCTTGGTGACTTCAGACCACAGAATGACAGAAAACTCTCCCCTCCTCTTAGAAGCCATCCATCCTCAGTGCTGGGTCCTGTTGTAGGGTGGTGCCTGCCAGCAGGCACAAAAACACCCCCAAGGAGCCCCAGCCCAGGTGAGCGGGGAATGGAGCCTGTCTGCCCTCTGCCACCATGTGGTCGCATCACCACAAAATCTACCTCCATAAAGAGGCTGCGTCATAGGTCTTTCCATGAACCCTCAAGGTGATGGCAGAGTCAGGGGGAGCCAGCAATATCCCCCACCCTGAGCCTCAGTTTCCTGCCCTGTAAGTCACGAGGCTCTACTGAGGCACATACACCCACCCCCTAGTTGTACATTCCTGCTGCCCCCTCAGGTGAGGAGAAACGGTGGCCATGAAGGCCAAGGAAGTTGGGGGTTGGGGGGCAAAGGTGTGTGATCAGAAGTCAATGGCCAGAGGCCCAAATCTTTGGCAACGCTCAGGAGGACATCAGGACCTTTTAAAATGTTCAGTTCCTGAATGTCCCTGCAGGGGGACAGCTGGCATCAGAGACAGACTGGGAGCAGAGAGATGCATCGATGGATTTTATTGATGTTAACACAGCGACCAAATCGTGCCTGGACCTTAACAGGGCTTGAGGGTGAGCAGGATGTCCTCCCTCACGGTGTCTTTGCTGCAGAAGCTGTACCTGTGGAGAAAAATGAATCCTTTTACGTGCTGCTCGTCCTTCCTTGGTGATTGGTGTTGTTAAGCAAAGGAATTGGCTGTTTGCAATTCACAAGCAATGGGGTTACAGCTTCACCCAATTGCTGGGGAACCGATCACCTCTACCTTCCGGGGCCGCCAATGTGACAGACAGCTAGGCCCTAGGACAGGCCAGCTGTTCCTCAGAAGTGGCCCTGGCTTCTGAGTCCTCTGTCCAACAGGACCGGGGGCTCCTTGAGGCAGTGACCAGACCTCTTATGCTCTCCTTCCCCACAAGTGCAAGCAGGCCCTCCATAAACAGAGGTTGACAGATGGGCTCAGCCTAGCTCAGCCACTCTGAGGACATCTCTGAACGCTACAACATCCTGAGCTCCTACTAGCTGTCGGCAATGACACTAACTAATATTATTGCGAGTCTTACATTACAGGAGAGGAAACTGAGGCACAGAGGACTCTCAGTTAACACGTGGGAAAACCAAGAAGCAAATATCTGACGCTACAGCCCATGTGTTCTATGATGACACGCCCTTTCCCCTGGGTTCTCCCCTCCCTGCCCTCCAGCGGTGACCTGGGGCTGTTACTGAGTCTCTGAGCTTTGGTCTCCATTCATAGAAGAGGGGTTTGCTCCCAGAGAGTCCCAGGTGGATAATGCAACTCTTCATGACAATAAATGTAAAACAACTTCAGAGGTAATAAAAGCAACACAGACCTAAGCGGTTGCTATCACAGCTCTTCCAAGAACCACGAGCTTCTCCCAAGCCTCACTCACCATCTTGGAGCCCTGAAGCCTTTGTTCAGTTTCCTTACTCCTTCCTGGTCTTCATCTCTTTTGTCTTTTGCATTTCATTTGACTTTCCTGGAAGCTGCAACTGCCGCCTCTGATCGTTTGCCCCTGGTTCCCTGCACCTTAAGTCCTGCCCACAGCAGGCGGGCCTCCCCTGCCCCTCACGCACTGAGCCCACGGTCCCTGCTGGCACCCTTTGCAGTGAAAACCCTCTCGCCTCAGGGACTGCCTCCCCTGGGCCGTCTGCTTTCTTCTCGGCCACTCTCTTTGGGCCCCTCATGGGGATTTTTTCATCCTGTCATCAGACCTTTCATGTGAACCACAAGTCTAATTTTTCTCAACAGCTACACAGCAAATGCCTTGTGAGCAGGCACTGTCTTTCCATCCTCAGCTGTTGGCTAGGCATACAGTAGGTGTTTAATAAAGTCGGAGAGGAAGGAAGGAAGGTGAATAAAGATGGGGAGAGCCATGTTTATAACCATGTCATAGGAGGGGATTCTAGTCAACACGTTCCTTAAGAGGACTTGCAACCCCCATCAATGAAGTGACTAAAACAATCTGAGGGGGATCCAAAAAGGGGTTGAGACAAAATTTGGATTGTTTCTTGAGTCTCCTAAGGATGATGATGGTTTTTAAAATTGTTGCTTACGAGCGGTTTTTCTAACAGCACAGTTATTTCAATAATTGGGTGCATTCAGCTTTTTTACTCCCTGAAGTGTCCCTGTGAGTCAGCGAGGACAGAGGGGCAGGCCCAGCGGTGATCTGTGCTGCAGGAAGTCCCTCCCACCTACAGCTCAGCACCCAGGGGGCCAGTGCAGGCGGAGGGGGCGGGGCATAGAATTCTCTGTACCCCCACATATAGTGCTAGAATCCTGGATAAAGTGTACCCAATGGAACTGTTCTGTGTTCCCTTTCAGCTATTTGTTGGCTTGGGGTGAAAGGGCTCCAGATGGCTAACTTTTCTTGGCCTCTTTTTTGCTGAACATAGCTCGACCTTCTGGGATGAATTTTCCTTACAAACAGGAATGTCTACAAACACGCTTAGGCACAAGCCAGGGAAAATACATACTCTGTCTTCTCCTCTCCCTTTTGCACCGTGATCTTGGATGCACCCACTTTGGGGAGGGTTGGGTTTATCACGTGGTTGTTCCAAATGAGCTTGACTTTCTGAATTGTCCCAACATCCAGCTCTGCGTCAAACTCATTGGAATGGGTGGAGCCTGGTGTAATGACCCCCCTTGAAAGAGAAATAAGGAACATTCTCATTCATAGAAACAACTTCCAGCGGCCATGGAAGGCCACGCCACACTTTTCTATTATGAATTAATGAGATTAATTTTCTAAATTATTTCCCAAGTAAAGGATGAAGAATTGGAAAACCCAGACATCAAACTATTGTTTAAATATTGGTTACTCAAACTCAGGTTAATTTCTGTTTGAAACTTTCTATAGAAAATTACATAGTCCCTTCCTATTATTTTCTTCTGGAAAAATTATTTATATAGTAACCTACTATTCACTTGGTTTAACATAACAAGCACACATTACTATGCAAATTATAAAACATGATCCCCAGGCAATAATTAGATTTATTTATTTTTTAACGTGATCTATTGAGTGAGAAAGAACTACATGCCTGGGTTGGTAAGTGAGAAAATAAAAAGGCGCAGTGAACCTTTACATGCATGGACCGAAGGCCGCGTAGAAGACGTGGCACTGAAATAGGGCGTTTACCTGAAGACGTCAAATTGGTGGGTATTCCCCTTATCTCCAAACAAAGCAACTTTAACTTCACCAGTGGCTATTCTCCCAGACATTGTGACGGACACCCCGTATCTCCAGCCTGCACAGGAGAGGAAAGAGCTCGGTTTATTCAGGCATCAACCTGCCTCTCAGCTTCCCATCTCGCTCCCCTGCAGTGAGGCATCCACTATAAAACCCTACATGTTAATCTACCACTCCGACTAGGCGGTGAGAGGAAATATCTATTTGGCAGAGGCCTCCTCCAGATCTGCACCGCCCGACAGAGGGGCCATGAGCCACCTGTGGCTGCTTAAGTTGAAATCTACATTGAAGAAAATTAACAATGAAGCTCTTCCATTTTACTAGCCACATTTCGAGTGCTGAATTGCCACATGGCTTTAATGATGGTTGTATTGGACAGCACAAATATTTTTATCACTGCAGAACGTTCTTTGGAAGAGCTCTGCTCTAGAATGATTGCACAATAAGTTAAGGGGAAAAGAGAAAGAATAGGGGCTGGTCCCCTCACTTGCAACTCCACCGCAGGAGTGTGAGCCTCTGAGACCCCCAAAGGCAGGATCCGTGTCTTACCTCTGTACCCCTCGGTCCTGAGCAGTGTCCACCACAGAGTGGGGCTCAGTTGTCACCCACATTTATACCTAGAGTGCTGTCTCAGTGCCCACAAGCAAACCTGCATACACATAAAATCTATACACATATAATCACACAGGAACATACATATACTTACATATGTACCCACACATCCATGCATATATACACATATCCTTTGTATAAGCACACATATATAAAATCATACATACATACACATATTGCTTAATCCCTACTTGTCCTTCACATCCTCAGAGACGTTATCCCTACCCCTCGCTCTGGTTGGTGCCAGGCCCCCATCCCACAAAGTCACAGCAGCTACCTGCCAGGCCCACCACACTTATTGCTATAGGCTTAGTTTCTACTTGTTCTGTCATGTTCTAAATTTGATGTAGAGCATGCCATGTCCCCTGAACCCCAGTGTCTGGCATTATCCTTGGTCCATACATACATGTTGGTTGGGGAAGTAACCTATGTGTTTTGAATGTTTAATTTGTTGTTAAAATACAGGCAAGTATTTCATGCATCACTACATCAGTGGAAGGACTGATTAACCAAAGTCTAAACAAATTTCTATAGCGATGGAAATGTTCCAGGTCTTAATTGTGGAGGTAGTTACATGATTATTCACTTGTCAAAACTCAGAACTATCCACTAAAAAGGGTGGATTTTGCTGTATAAAAATTATGCCTCTATAAACCTGCTTTGACAACGTAAGACATGTATTAGATTTGTATGTTTCTACAATATAATCTGTTTTTTACATCTTAGGGAACCACCATCGGCAGGGCGGCACAAAGTGACCTAAACATGCCCTGTTATTACCCTACAGGCCCAGGTGCACATGAATGGGGGGTGGGGGATGGGGAGATTTGGGTTGGGCTTTTTAAGGGGCCAGCCCAGCAAAGGGCTGTACCAAATACATGTTTGTTGAGTGACTAGAAGAGCAGGTGCATGTGATGCAATCTTAGGGGTACAGGGGGTCGAATATGTGGTGATGGAAGAAGATTTGATTTTGGATTGTGTGCATGCAATGTAATACACATGTCATGCATGATAAAAGTGTGCAACTGTACTCCTGAAACCTATATAACCTTCTATAGGGTTTCAATTTAAGTTTTAAAAAATGAAAGAAAAAAAAAAAAAAAAGCGACCATGAACTACGGAGTACTAAAAATTTAGGGTAGATGGCCACAGAGACATATAAATTACTAATATCCCATTTGTCACGCTATTTGCTTCTACTCATTTCATGCCATAGAAATACAATGGAAGAAATGCAGACTTTTAAAAAATCCTCAGTTGAGTCTTAAATGGGATAGGTTGTTGGTGGTGGGGGGGTCTTTTTTCTAAGATAATACGCATGTGTTTGTCCATAAGTATTTCAGGTCAGAGGCAAGCCCTTCGATGATTTCACTTACATGTGGAATCTAAAAAAGCAAATAAAGAAAATAGAAACAAATTCCTCATTACAGAGAACAAATGAATGGTCACTAGATGGAAGGGGCATTGGAGGGATGGGTGAGAAAGGTGAAAAAGATTGAGAAGTACAGATGGCCACATGGAAAGTCATGGGGATGTAATGTATGGCATAGGAAGTATAGTCAATAATATAACAACTATGTGTGGTACCAGCTGGGCACTGGACTTCTCAGGGTGACCACTCTGTAAGGTATATAAATGTCTAATCACTGTGCTGTACACCTGAAACTAATATAATATTGTATATCAACTGTAATTGAGAAAACAAATAAATAAATAAACAAACACATACACCCCCTTAAAAAAGAAAGAAAGAAACGAAACTCTCTTTCCCTGGAAGGAAAGTCTAAGTGCAACTTACGGGCAAAATTGCCGGAATCGCCTGTGTTCAGGAAGAATTTCTGCTGCTGCTCACTTGTCCTGCCAGCAAATTTGTCTGCATAGTGGCCCATCTGCGGGCACCCTTGGTCGGGACAGGGGAAGCACTTGTTCTAATGAGAGAAGATAGGAGTGAATTTGTCTTTCTGAGATCCACATGGTGGAAGAGCAATTTCCCTACAGTCTGGGCATCCTCATTGGTAACCGGAAGGGGAACAGATGGTCTCTAAATTACCTTTCCCAAGCCGGGTGCACATCACATTGGAATTGCTTGGGGAGCTTTAGACCATCTTGTTGCCCTTATTTAGAAAATACTGGGCCCCAGATTAAGTCAGTTATACCTTCTATCAAGTGAATGATTAACAGCCAACTCTGGGATGTAAAAATCTATGATTGTGGTATTTACCAATTTGCAAGGTGTAAGTACTCTGACTGTGGCCATTGTCAGACTACCAACATGATGTGGCTGAATGTGGAGTTGGGAAGAGGTTGCGCCCATTGGCTCTCATGAGCCAGAACTGGCAGAGTCCAGTGGGCCATTCCCTCCATCATTGCTGGCTGCCTGGCACAAAAGTTGAGCTGGCATGGTACCCTCAGCATCTGCCTTTTCTTCTCTCTGGTGTCTGAGTTCATCTCTCATGACTCCTCAGTTCTTGCCCAGCCCTGGCCAGACATGGGCACTGCTTCTCTCCCTTCAAAACCCAATGATTTTACAAGCCAGACTCAAACAATGCCTCCTGCAGGAAGTCTTCCTAGATCATTGTGATGACTGCTCTTTTCTCTGCTTTCCCAGATTCTTCCTCATCCACATGACTAATCTAGAATTCTAGCCACCATCTACCTAAAGTTTTGTTTCCTTCCACTCCACAGGACCATGAAACTCTGAGGGGCAATGCAAAATAAGGAGAAGGTGGGCAGAAAAGGTAAGCAGGTGCTGCAAATTCTAAACACAGCAGGGTGACAGTCCCAGTGCAGCTCAGAGTAGGACAGTAGCTTACAGATTCAAAGGTCTTGTAGGAAGTGCAGGGGTACGCAGTGAACCCATCAGGATGGAGGATGCTGTCTGAGTAATACTTGTAGCTTCTCAGGTGGTTGCAAGCCACAAAGTCCCTGGTTCCTGGGGAGACAAATGAAGAAGTCTACAAGGGTGGCCAGGGGGCTGTGACAACTTCTTGCCTCTTCATGTGGGATGGTTGCAAATTAGGGCTGCATTTTCAGAAATTCAGCCCTGGCTGGTGGCTCAGTGGATAAGGCGCTGGCCTGCAAACCCAAAGGTCGCTGGTTTGATTCCCCAGCCAGGGCACATAATCAGGTTGCAAACCAGGTTTCCAGCCAGCTTGGTAGCTGGAGGCAGGTGAAAAGCAACCATACACTGATGTCTCTCTCCCTCTCTGTCTTTCTCCCTTCCCCTCTCTCTAAAAATAATAAATAAAATATTTTAAAAATAATTTAAAAAAAGAAATTCAAGGTAAGTCCAAACTCCAGCCATATTAATGCAGTTAACATATAGAACAGACAACATTCTGCGAACTTTACATATGTTCATGTTATCCATCACTAATTACATATGCACCATACCATCCCTAATCACAGAAAGATCTATAAGTTAGAGACTTAGATTTCAGATTAGAGCCGGTAAATGGCAAAGTTGGGAATTAAACAATGCATCAGGTTCGTGAGCCCATGCCTCTACCCTCTGCCACCCTGTGTTCCAGGCACCAAGCTGGAGGTCCTGGAAGACACAACCAGATCTGACACTGGCCTCTCAGACATGATAAAACCAGGGTGACAACACTGCCATGCAAATAAAAAGGAAGGTTGAGCAGCTTTAGGTGGCTTATAGGAGCATTCCTGTCACTCTCAATGCACCTTATCACCTTGCTTGGCTTCCGTAACTCTAGGCAAGTGACAGATTCATACCTTCCAGCCTGGGCTGAACTTGCTTGGCCCTTACTGAGCAAGAGTTCTGGCCACTCTACCCACGCAAACCCTTGCAGAGCCATAAAAGACAATCATACACGTCTTGTCTTTACTGTTGGCTGCCATAGCATCCACACTTGCCAAGCCATTTTGATTACATTCAACAAAAATCTTTACTCAGCAGATTGGGTCAATCACTAAGGGTTTTGACCTGTGGGGTGGTGAATGACGAGGCTGGCTGGGAAAATTCACCTGTCCGTTGTACTTCTAACATTACCCAGCACCGAGTCAGAGCTGTGGCTGAAGGACATCTTCTGCTTCCGGTGCGCTTGACCCATGAGAAAGACTAACTACCTCGAAGGGCGCCACCTTCGTGCAAACATCCCTCCAGTGCGATTGCTTTCCATTCTTGACCCACCACCGAGGAATGGTACCTCAGTGTGCACACGGTTGGTCACGGAAATGACTGGGAATGTTCTTGTTTTGGTGACTGAAATAAAGCCAGTGGCATACGTTTGGAGCTTATCACTGACTCCCATGGGAGAAATTGGCAGACAAATTCCCTTCGGGTCAGGGCATTTGCTTTTATGGTTTTTCCTTACTTTGTTATGTGCAGCTACCAAGCTATTGTTGGAATTATAAGCTGGAGCAACACTTTGGTATTGCTTTGCTGCTTGGAGCTCCAAGGCTCCATGACAATGGTGTAAGGAGGCGCAAAATCAGTGGAGTTCAGATGATCTAACAAGTGATATGTAGCT
Source organism: Noctilio leporinus (assembly GCA_004026585.1). Taxonomy (NCBI): domain Eukaryota; kingdom Metazoa; phylum Chordata; class Mammalia; order Chiroptera; family Noctilionidae; genus Noctilio; species Noctilio leporinus. The sequence continues at coordinate 23,882 of PVIW01001842.1, forward strand.
ATGGGGTTCAGAAATAAGGTCTAGGAGGGGGGTTGTGTATTATTAACCAATAGGTTGTTTTTACTTTTTAAGATTTGCTACAGGGAAGGCACTGCTCGGCCCTGGGGGGTGGTGCCCACTCGGCTCTGGCTTTACCTGACCAGATGCCATCGAGGTCCACAATCTGTGACAAGGCATTCTTCTTGCATCCCGGCATCTCTTCACCTCCATTGGGGAAGAAGTCAAGGTGACCCATCAGTTGGCTTGTCCCAAAACCTGAAATGTTGGGAATAGCAATGAGTTTTTCCAGCGCAAGGCGCTCCTGGGTCCAACCCAATGGCACATGCTCAAGGCTGGAGCATCGCTGGCCTCACCCAAAGAGGGGATCAGAGGAGCTGCATCTGTGTGGATCACATCCACGAAGGAAGCGTCGGAGGGATCAAGTCGAACCTCTTCAGAAGTACCCTGGAAGTTTGCTTCTACAGGATCCAACCCTAAAAGAGATGGGCAGAGCTGCAGATGGTCGGCCTGGCTGAGGGTGCTGGCAGGACCAAGGTGGACAGTTGCTCAGGCTGTGCTCTAACTAAAGGACTGCCATGACCTGGGGGTGTCTGGTGCCAGGCCCGGGTATTGAATATGTGAACACAGACTCTCAATGCCGCTTGTTACATGAGGACTCCTATAGCATGGATAGGGAAGGGAAGCTCAACAAAGAAATTTAGATTGTTTTTGGAGCAAGGATTATTTTCTACATCAGATGCTCTCATTTATTTATCTGTCGTTCTTCTTCAACATTCTTTTTACTTCCTAGATTTGAAGAAAAAAGGGACAAAGCAGCATGGTATTGTAGATAAGAACAAAATGCCAGGACTGGGTTGCCTGGCTCCAAATCCCTACCTAGTTATTCCCTGGGCAAGTTGCATGACCTTCAGTGAATCATTTGACCTTTACTTTGCCTTTGTTTTCCCATCTATAAAATGGGGGTAATAAAGGTATCTAGTTTATATGGTTATTATACGATTGAATGAGTTAATATACATAGCATTTAGCATGATGTGTGCCTGACACATCATCATGGGTGGGTAAGTAAAGTATTAATTATTAGTATTTACTCCTGACTACATTTCCTTCTTGGAAGGGCTCCTGGATTTGCTAATAGTTTTATGTGGAGGTTTGGTCAAAGCAACCACAGAGTCATGAACATAACTGTCTACCGAATATGAAAGGGAGAGTTTTTATAAAGGAAGAGGCTTGTCTGAGCCAAATGACAACAAGGGTTGGAATCTCAGTTCCACCCACTAATCAATGATGTGACCTTGTACAAGCTACTGACTTCCTTGAGTCTGCTTCTTTGGTTCTGAGGATTAAATAAGAAAAAGTAAAGCACTTTCTGCAGTATTTAAGATCATTAGGCACTTAAATTATGCCTCCCATAGCAATTATATTAGCATTCTATTATTATTATATTAAACAGATATGTTTTGTTGCTATTGTTGCAATGAAAGGCCTTGCTTGGTCTAACAGGAGGCTTTTGGCCATGATTATGATTGGGTTTATTTTACCAGCTGAGGCAACGGAAGCATACTTTTCATATTCTGTTCTGTCCTTGACTTCAAAGAGCAAGGGAGAAAGAAATGACAGTATGGATCCTTCTTAATTATGTTTGCTCACATTCATACCAGCCTTACTCTCATTTTCCTGGGTGCCCAGGCCTTCTGAGCCACCCACACTGCAGAAAACTTGGATCTAGAGAGCAGAGACAGGGACAGAGGTGGAAGAAGCAAAAGGAAACAAAGGAAAATGAGGCTGCCACCCCTCAGCCACGTAGATGGGTTTCCTGGGGTCTCCCTGAAATGCTCTCTGCAGGTTCTAACCACCCCTGCCACGGTCAAGGGGGGCAGTCTCTTTTCGGCCAGTTCTGAGTGGAGCTGCAGTCTGGTACTGTGTTGTGGGATTACTGGGGACAGAACCCGGGACCCTGCCCCTGGGATTTACCTGTGATCCTGCCCAGGCCGGGAGTCCTGCTCCCTGCCTCTCCAGCCACGTGGGCTCCCAGGCTGTGGCCGATGAGGTGAACTTGGGAAGGTGAGTAGCTGTACTCTGTCTGGAGAGGAAAGGTGGTATTTTTAAGGTCATTTCCATGCTGTGGTTTTTGTGACATGCAAACCTGGCCATGTTACTCCTCTGTGGAGACCTTCCATGTCTCCCGCATCCCTTAGAATTAAGCCCAAACTCGCTACCAGGTCCTCAGAGCTTCCCTGGCCCAACATGTATTTTTCCAGGCTCTTCTCCAGCAAACCCTCTGTGGACCTTCCAGGCGTTCAGATATGCTATACCCTTTGATCTCTGGGCCTGGTTTGCAATTCTCTTCCTGTGGTTGTGCATCTTCCTGTGATTGTCCAGCTCCTAAGTCAACACAACTCACATTGGCACCCGCCTCACCCCACACCACCTGGAGCAGCAGCCCCACCCATCCCCACCAGGATCCTGGCCATGCTCTATTATCTATTGTGCCTCCTCGGGGCAAACCAGTCCATTTGCTGCACCTCAGTTTTCTTCCCTGTCCATAATAAAGGCAACGATAAAAGCCTCTGCCTTCCACCTGCTGGCCCTTACTGTTTACTTCCATGGGTGTGAATTTCATCATAAGGTGAAACTCAGAGTTTTAGAAGCAAGACCCTAGGAGGCATATCAGTTCTTTCTAGCTCTTCTTTCCATGTACGATCCAGAGGCGTCTTTACCCAGTTGAGGCCCAGCTGTCGCCTCCTGACAGCCCAGCCGTGCCACCGTCCACTCACCGAGAGCATGCGGATCATCTGGGCCACCTGGGCGCCCACCACGCGCACGTTGCTGGCAGCCTGCGCGTAGGTAGTTTGGGAGCCTTTCTTCCAGTCCACGCAGATGCAGTTCACCTCCTCCACCTCGAACATGTTCTGGTGTTGGGAAGACATCAGGTGTCATCATGGGGCACCTGAAACCCCATCCAGCCAGAGCTCAGAAATGGTCGCTGACAGTTCCTACCAGCTGAGTTCCTGTTCTGTCCTGCCCTCGCCAGGCCGCTGAGGCCCACTGGACTTTAGGGACCCCTGCGGTCAGTTAGGAGTCACCCCGCAGCGTGCATGCAAACAGGTTCCCTCTCTGGCTCATACCCGAACTGAAAGCTGGCCACGCTCTGGTTTTCTCTGAGCAGATTCAGTAAAAATCTGCTTTGATTTTTGCAATTTTGCAGTTGAAACAATTGCATCAATAAAGGAATCCCATTTGGGAAGGAAAAGCAAGTGCCATCTCTGGGGGCCAGTGTCTAAATGACCTTGCGGATTTGACCACTAGGGGCCCTTTCCGCCACTCAGCAACACTGCTGCCCATTACCAGCTTGCCTTCAGCCCGGACTCAGTATGAAGGCGGAGGGAAACATTGCTGTTTTCAGAGCCAGAAAAGTATGGCTTCGTGGAGCAAACACGCACTGCAGGTATTCAACAACTAGGACTGCTCAGATGGAAAAGAAGTTGAAGAATGCTGCAAGGAAATCTTCTTGCCGGATGTTAAAAGAACCGATATACCCGTAGAAGTCCCTCCAGGCTTTATGCATGACTAGCTTGAATTGGTAATGGCACTCCAGGTGTAGACACCACTCTGAATCTTTCACATGTATACTGATATGTGCGCCTACACACACAAGGAGGTAGTTCCTCAAGGCTTTTGTTTTTAAAGCAACCATGAGGAAACTCTTACAACCTGGAAAATGTGGGGTACAAACTCTATCTTACAGTTTATACGTGAAAATGCTTATTACTGATGAGACTGAGAAGTGCCAAGAATTAAATGCTGGTAAGCAAAGGCCAAGTGAAGAAATGACTTGAATTTTCTGGGTTTGTAACTTTTCTTGTTGCCATGATAGGTCAGCTAGTAATGTGTGTGCTGGGGTCAACTCTTAGGTGTCGAAAAGGAGATTAAACCAGTGTACACATAAAAAGAAAAAAATAATGGTGTAGTCTGGTGTATTAGTGTGTGTGTTTGTGCACATGCATACACATGGTCTATATGTTTGCATGTGTAAGCATGTTCACATGCATGTGCTCATCTGTTGTCTGCTCTTCTGACCAACAGGTGCTATAGTTTGTATTACATACAAATTTGTCACTTTCTATGCTGCCTTTTAAGTCAGCCAGTCACCCGTTCTCACACAATGGTCATAGCCAGGCATCTCTGACTCTCGGGATGAGGAAAATATAGGAACGAGAAGAACCCAGTTCCTCCTTTGTAGGGAGACCAAGCACCCTCACTGACAGTGGAAGCAGACATTTAACTTTGATTTAACCAGCACGAAGAGACGTTTGTTCACAGAGCAAACGTCATCATTTCAGGCCACAGATGCAGCTCAGAAACATGGGAGACGAGGCAGGTTGAGCTCATTTCCTGTGATTGCTTAAAGGGAGGCAGGGACACACAGGATGTGGAGGCAGCAGCGACCAAGAAGGCCACGGGCACCAGTGCAGCCCTACCTTGCACATGTTCTTCAGCCAGCTCTCATCGCCCTTGTCAATGAAGCCGTGGATGATGAACCGAGTCTTCCTGTCTGTTTGAAAATTTGATGCCTCAACCGTTGATGGATCAGAGAGAAAGAGGTACTGTGACGAATGCAGAGGGAGCACATATGTTTGCCGTCCGGCCATTCAGGGTTGTCCCATTACCTCTCTCTTTCATTTCTCTAGTTGTCCCAAATGCAACAAAAGCTACCTCTTCCATGAAGCCTGCCCTGACCTCCCTTTTCCGGCTGCACCTTCTCATGTCAAGAATCACTACTTTCACTGTGTCTGGATTGTGGCTCAAGGATTTACCTTTCCTATGGTTCCTTGTAAAGGTCGTTGCCCCAAACCAGAATCCCATAACCATATGGAAATTATGGCAAATTGGAGCCATTCGTTCATGCAACAAGTCAACTTTTCACTGCAGACCTACCCTGTCCAGGCCCTAGGGTGCAGCTGGAGGAGTGGGGTGGGCAGAGTATGAGGGAGGCGGCGGGTATGGAGAGAAGAAACTCCTGGCTGGAGCAACGGCACCTCCCCTCCCCCCACCTCAGGGATGTTAAAGTGACCGAGATCTCACCTGGAAGGTGTTTGGGTTCTCATTGGTGTAGAGCATGAAGCGGGTGTCAATCTTCTCAGGGCTCCAGGGAAGGACCTTTAGGGGCCTGATTACGGTCCCCCCCCAGGGCTCAGAGTCTGAGAAGCAGCCGAGCTGACCATAGCAAATTTCTTTTCCTGTAGTGAAGGGATGACTTGCTCAGGAGTACATCTTGAGCTGGGACATGAGATGTGGGACGTGCGACATGGGACACGGGACATCACTGCTGCTCAGGCCTGGTCACTCCCCTGCCTGGGGTCAGCCTGAAGACCACACAGACACCCCTATTTTCTTGCCTCTATCACCCACCTTCTGGTCTGGACTCAGTCCCATTGAGTCTCATAGAGAAACTATCATCAAAACTTCAAAGTTCTGTGTCTCATCCCAGCTCTTCAGATGCATGTTTTTGGACTAAGGGGAAAATGAGCACTGAACATGTTAACTCAGGCAGGTGTTGTATGCTTTCTTTTTTTTTTAATTTAATTTTATTGTTGTATTACATCCATCCCCTTTCTGCTCCCCTCTGTCCCCCTCCCTTTGTATGCTTCCTTTAGAAAAGTCAGGCCCAGGGTACCCAGGGCAGGAAGGCAGGATGGCAGGATGCTGGGGAGAGGCTGGGAAGTGGGTCCCCCTCAAACTGTTCCTGCCCCCAGGCACGGTGTCTGTCCCACTTGCCTCTCTCTGGAACTAAACTTGTCCCAAGGTGCTGGAAGCCCTGTCACATGTAAGGCTTTCTGTGGCCAGCACTGAGGCATTGGGTTTCAATTCCCCCAAGGGGCCAGCATGCCATTGCTCACCTTGGACTGCTCCCAGCAGGAAGAGCGCGAGTGGCCAAATGCTCACCATCTACAACAAATTCAGACCGTGTCAGCCCCATCAGGCACCAAAAGAGCAGTGAGCAGACTCGTGGGAGCTCAAGGCTCTGTGCCTGGCCTCTCCTTCCCAGCCAGTGGGAGAATGGCACGGGCCACTTACCCTGGTGGCTGTTCCAGGCCTTCTCTCCTTCGGGATCCAGAGCCAAGGCTGGGTTTTATACTGTAGCTTTATCACTTGGACTCTCCTTCAAGGAAACAGTTGGTGATGATGAAACAGGCTGTGTGCATTCGATGTTTTAATCTGCACAAATACACGAAACAAGATTAATAATTCATCTCCCCACCAGCATGGGAAGATGAAAGCCTGCTTGATTAAAAGGAGGGGAGGTAAAAAGTCCCTAACTTAAACCTATGTACCTATGCATAGAATTGTGGGCCAAGTGGGCCCCCCTTTCTGATTTTCTATTTCATCACCAGGTAACAGGCAGGTTCCAATGAGGTCGCAGCAGCAAACTGTAATAATAGAGAGTAGTATTTCCTATTTTGCAATTGGTGGAAATGCCCCACATACATGAAAGTTAAGGGAAGTGTCTGAATAAGAAAAACTGTTGTTTTCAGTCTCTGTCTCTGTTTCAGTCTCTGGTAATCTAGTAATACCCCAGGACATGAACTCCAGAGGTGGATTCAACACCCCTGGCTATAGCCTCTGACCACAGTCCCCAGTCAACAACTTGTCCCAGTTATCTACTGCTTTGCAATGAACCAACTCAAAGCTTCCCAGTTTAAAGCAACAGCAATTATTCTATTATCTCACCAAGAGTTTAGAACTGGGTTCAGGAAACTCTAAAAGCTCTCGTCACCAGACAAGGTCACATCTGCTGAGTTTCCCCAGGTCCCCTGATACATGCAAGACTCAGTCCCGCTGAGGCGGTCATGAATTCCCCACAGACACACATCTGTGAGCAGCTTGGCCAGTTCACACAGCAGGCAGATAAGCCTTCACATGGCAAACACTATGGGTGCTCTACACCACCCCCAAGTTAGATATGCCTCACTGTCCCAGAGCAGCCAAGACACTGAGGGACAGCGGGGAGGGCTCCTCTGTTACGAAAACAGAAAGGACTTCCCCCAGAATAACAAAGAAAAATCACCAACAGTTACTAAGGCTTAGTTAGAGTGTGCAGTCAAACATTTCACACATCTTACCTAATTTATGTCTTACAAAAACCCCAAGAAGTAGGTTCCATTATTTGCTCCCCTTTGCGTATGTGGAAACTGAGGCACAAGAGCTAAATATATTGTCTCAAAAGTCACATAGGTAATGGGTGATATGGTGGAATTTGAAGCTAGTTTGCACAGATTGAAACAAGTTGTTGAATATTCAGGCATTCTGAGCAAGTTGTTAATGAGATTTGCTGAGTGTTGAGCACATAGAGTAAGATTATTGGCATAGAATAAATTGAAAAAGAAAACAAAGTTCTTGCTAAACTGCCAGACTTGAGCCATCTGGTTGACCTATGTGATGCACTCGCTAGACAAGCTTTGGAAGTCTGCGCAGGTGTAGGAAGGTGCTGGGTAACTTCACACAGGCTGGTGGTGTCGAAGGCCTCACACTTCCCTCTGACATTGGAGTACTGACCCAGGTGGACCTTCGAGACAATCTAGTGGTAAGTAAGTAGGTAAATAGGCTGGTGGCAGATGTCAGGTGGCCCTCACTACCTTGTGGACCTCTTTTCTTCCCACTTTCCATTTTGCCCTCCACACATGGCCACATTGGCCTCCATCCAACATGCCTTGTCCTTTCCCATCTCAGGGCCTTTGCATTTACTGTTCTTGTGGCCTGAGACTTTCTTCCTTAGGCCTGCATTGAGCTGGCTCCTTCTTGTCATTCAACAATTGGCTTTAATGTTCTCTTCAATGAGGCCACCTCTGACTATCCCTGAAGTGTCCCCACTACCAGCCTCCCCACTTGACCTCAGGCCCCCACCATCTAGCACCTTGCTGTTTATAGGCATTTTATTCTTATTTTCAGTGACTTTCAGGCCTGAGAAAGGTGAGCGGACACAGTTTAGATTTAGAAGAAATAATTCCACATGGTCCGTCATAGTTTGCCCATGGGTGGGGCCCTCGTGCCACCCCCACCCCTTATTTTAAAGCTTACTTCACTGCCAAGTTCATTTGTGGGCTCCATGTCCATCCCAAGGGAAAGGCCCCTACCTGGATGTTCAGTGGTTGACCAGAGCTGGTGTGTCCTCTATTGATAAACATTTGGTGTTTCCAGTATTTACTATGAAAAATAATGCCCTAGTGACTATTTGTATACATTTGTCACTTTCCACATGCATGGTGTATCTGTGGGATAAATTCCTAAAGTTGAATTTCTACATTTAACATGGGTCTGTGTATGTTGGCTATTTTCCTCACCTAACTAATCAATTCCAGTTAGTTAGCTAAATTTTCAAAAAGCAGAGATTCGCTGAAAGAATATTAGGGCATCTCATGGAATCCATGAAGTTGTTGAACCAGGAGACCTGGGGAAGCCCAAGAAATGGGACCTGGAGACTCCAGTTATCTTCGGATGCCCTCTGCTTTGAGCCTAAGTCTGCTTCAGGGGCCTCCTGGCTTTGTGCATCTCAGCTCAGAATTCTTGGTTAGCCTGGTTAGGTCAGGAGCTGTCCCTGAATTAGTTAGCAGTGGGGAGTGGCTCCTGTTGGGCAGGCCAGGCTAAGGAGACCACCCCCCGCCTTTGCACCCAAACACAGAGCTGAAGTGTGAGCTGAACAGCCACTGCAAGAGGTGTGTGGTTCCCTAGTAAGAAAAGAGCAATTCTAAATCAACTGGCTCTGCTAAATTTGTACAATAGTGCACAGTTGGTAGCTCAGTGCTGGTAGGGAGGGGATTTCTTTAAAACTATAATATTTCTCATACATGGAAATAATGAAGAGGTGATTCACATGAATTATCGAGAGTAAATGAAACTGAGAATATTATACTAAGTGAAATAAGTCAGATGGAAAAAGTCAAGAACCGTATATTTTCACTTACATGTGGGCTATAAAACTGCAAGCAATAAATGAACAAATAAGATAAGCAACAACTCATTGACACAGATACCACTATGGTGGCTACCCGAGGGAAAGGGGGCTGGCGGGGAGGTAGAAGGGGATAAAGGAGGTCAACTATATGGTGATGGAAGGAGACTGTAGAGACAGGATTTCCTGATCGGCCAATCTGATCAGGACTGTTACGTTGTTCTAAGACAAGAAGCAGCAATTCTCCCTTCGTTGGTGTCAGTTGTTAGACATGAAGCACGCTGTCATGGAGAAAGTAAACAGTGAGTGAACCGTAACAATGCCCTCACTTCTGACTGCAGCAGTGAGGGAAAGGCCAGAGCCTGGGGCCTGGACTGGTCTGTCGCTGTGGCAACCCTCTTGACACCCGTCGCATTTCCTCCTCAGCCTTAGCTTTCCCAGGATGGAGAAACAGCTTAGAGATAGTGATAGATGAATTGTGAAAACGGCCACAGTTCTTCACCCCTACCTTCCCCCCTGCCAAATATCCACACACTTTGCAGTGTGATCTCCTTTCCACCACAATGGAAGTCTTTTTCCCCATCCTTTTGGGTAGATGTGTGACTCGATTTGGTCATTAACTATGTTGGGAGTAACTGCTTGGACCGGCTTAAAGCCAGTTGACCCACAATTACGTGAGAGACCCAGCCAAGATGATCAGCACTGCCAATTCACTCTGACCACACACTCTGACCACACTCTGACCACAGACGCAGGAGTGAGCCCAGCCAAGATCAGAAGAATCACCCAACCCATCCAGATATTACTAATATGTTCTTTCTGTTTAATGCCACTGAGGTTGGTGGTGGCTTGTTACGCAGCAGTAGCTAACCAATATAGGACCTCAACTCAGCCAGACCTGGGACTAAGACAGAGCAGCTGATATTGCATACACTGCCACAGATCTTGGACACACAGCATTGGTTAAGGGAGTACTCTTTCCTAACACCCACATTGGGTCAATATGCACGGTACTCTGAAACACTGGCTCCTGTTGAAATGCCCTGGGGGATGTAAGGATATAATTGGACTGAGCCTCTTGTAAGACTGGAGTCTAAACTGCATCTCCTTTGGAGCCTCCTAGACCAATGAATTCATTCCACTCCAGAAGGGAAGATTTCTAGGTGAGGCTTTTGACAATGCAAATATGTTGAATGACCTTATATCCTGCTCAGCTTCAGGAATTTCAGGCAGGATTCATATTTATACAAATCTGTGGATCTCTTTTGGTACTATGGCTTCATCTCTACCAGAGAGCTCTCCCATCTTCAAAATGTGTAATTCCTTGAAGGTCATAAAGATAAAGATGAGGTCTCCAGCTATCATCTGCCCTGTCTACACCCGGTTGGAGCTAAGCCACTGTTTTCCTCCAGCCAATCAGCTTTGTCTTTGTTTTCTCTTTGAATTTCAAGTTCACAGTGTACAAGCAGTTTGTCATTTCAATGGAGAACCTTCTTACAAATTCTGGGGGAAGATTATGGTTGGCTCAAGCTGGGTTCTCAGGGCCCCTTCATTTCAAAGAAGTGTTTGTTCTGAGAAATCTGTTTTCTAAATCTTTCCCACCATCTAGACACTCATCTTCTTCATTCAGTCGAACCGGGCACATACAACATGCAAATTCTTTAAGGAATTTACATATGGGATATATAGGTAAGTCAATGAGCAACTATGATACAGAGAGATAAGTGCTAAGATGGAGGAAGTCCTGGGAACAGTGGGAATGTAGTGGGGTGACCTCTAATGCAGTCTTAAAGGGTGCGGGTGATGGAAATAAAGAAAGTCTTCCCAGAAGAAGCAATGTCTACGCACATGGGAAGTTAATCATTAGGAGTTAAGTAGACAGAAAGATGAGAAAGAACATCTTTGGAAAAGGAAGAGTTTTCACAAAGGCCCAGCCGCACCGAGATTGATGCCCTTTTAGGGGACAGTGACAGAATGTAGAGCTCCAGAAGGAATGTGGTGAGAGACGCTGCTGGAGTCCTAGTTGAACGCCAGCCCAAAGCTTCCAAGGGAAGGTGGACCGTATCATGGGGACCATTGAGAGGATCTTTGATTTTTGTGTTAGAAAAATCGAAGGGGCTGCAGAGAGGAGGGCGTCTGAGGGAGCCACACTGGGGCAGTTGGGAGACATCGGAAATACCCCGTCCTCACCTGCTTATCTCTCCTCTCCCGTGAGGAGCAGGCAGTGGAACAACCAGCAAAGCTGTGTACTCGCCACATCTGTCCACCACCAAGGGGTCATTTTGGACCTGGACATCTGTCCTCCCTCAGTGATCAGACTGACATCAGTAATAGTAATAATGTACATCAGGCGAATAATATTCCTAAGCTCAATGCCACAGTAAGTAGTGAAATTCAGCAGTCATTTGTGGTTCTTCAGGCTAACCCCAAATTTTGGATTTTAATTACTGTCCCCCAAAGTTTCATTGGAACAAAGGGGCTAATGATGACAAAGAAAGGAATGTTTTGCTTCATCAATAGATTTTATTAGCGATCTGATCCAGCGGTCACAGGCCAGCAGGCTTCTCACATGGCGTGAGAGTGAGCAGCACCTCCTCCCTCACAGTGGACTGACTGCAGAAGTTATATCTGCGGAGAGAAGACAATGAAGTCAGTTGCTGTGGCCCACTGCCTTCCCCTGCATCTGAGTGAGGAGCACTGTGTCTGAGACCAGGCATTGGAGGAGGGAGACCCCTCTTCCATGTGAGAGACTCTGTTCTCCTTTCCAATGTTGCTTCATGGCCATGCCATAGTGGAGGGAGGAGGTGTCATTGGCCACCTCAGGGACAGGGAAGACTCGTTTGTCATATTCTAAAAGCACCTACGGTAAAACCCTTGGCACATTGTCAACCAAGACAACTGAGGAAGAGGAAAGGGTCAACAGCGTAATAGGCGACCAACTAGAGTGAAAGTCCCCGGGCCCTGAGCTTACACTGGCTAGGCGTTCTTTCTTTCATTCGGAGACCGAGTTGGAATGGCGAACTGGACTCGTTAGGACTGAACAATACTTAGGATGCTTTGGGGCTCATGTTCTTCAACATCTAATCGTATGTAAATTTCCCAGCACATAAAAATCCTCAGAAAATGCCCTTCTCGCTTCATCTACATGTCCTTGCCTGGGGTCTGGTGATGGCAACTCCCAAATAGCAAATGAGTGATTACAAACTAATATTGATTAGGGACAGAAGAAATGAAGGAGGCACAGTAACTATATGCAAATAGAGATGGACTGAATTTGGTGTGTGATAGTTGAGAGTCAAAATTGCCTGCCTATGAATTCAGGCACTAAGCTTTCGTTGAATTATCTCTAACATGGGGATCATAAGAGTACCTACCTCCTATTACCACTACCAAGACAGTGAACATACATATCACCCCAAAATTTTCCTCCTACTTTTATGGAATATTCTCTTCCTATCCTTTTTCATTTTTCCCTTCCCCAGACAGCTACTGATCTGTTGTTATCTATGGACTCATCTGATTTGTACAGGCTTTTACATGAATTACAATCAAAGGTGTATTCACGCCTTTGTCTGACTTCTCTTATTTAGTATAATTTTGTCAGTATAATTACTTTGAGATTCATCCATTTTGTTACATGTATCCCTAGTTCATTCCTTTTCAATGCTGCTGAGTAGTATTTCAATTTGTTGACCTATTCTCCTGTTGGGGGGTATTGGGTTATTTCTAGTTTTTGATTATTGCAATAAAAGATGTTATAAATATTCATGTACAAATCTTTGTAAAAACATACATTTTCTTTTTTCTTGAGCAAATACTTAAAAGGAGAATGTCTGAATTATAGGTAGGTGTATGTTTGGGTTTTAAAAATACTGTGAAACCCTTTTCCAAAATGATTACATCATTTTACATTCCCAAAAAAGTGTATGAGAATTTAAGATTCTTCATATTCTCACCAACACTAGGTATTGCCAATCTTTTTAATTTTAGATGTTTAAATAAATTTATGGTGGTATCAGATTATTATTTTAATTTTAATTTCCCTAATACCTAATAGTATATATTTTTCTATCCTTTCACTCTTTTAATATATTTGTGTTTCATATTTAAAGTGCATTTCACATAGCATACTATTGAGCATTGATTTTTTAAAAAATCCATTTTAATCTCTGTTTTAAATTGCTTTAGTTAGACCATTTTCCTTTAATATGACTATTAATATGGTTAGGTTCAAGTGTATTATCTTGCTACTTGTCACCTATATTCTTTATATTTTTTTCTCTTTTTATGCCTTATCTTTAAAAAATTCCATTTTATTTTCTTTGTGGGCTTATTAGCTAGAGTTTAAAAAATTTTTATTTTAGTGGTTGCTTTGGAATATATAGCATATATTTTTTAATTGCCCACATTTTATCTTCAAGTGATATATCAATTCACATTTGATATAAATACATTACGATATCATATTTCCACTTCTTTCACCTACTTTTTATGGATTATTATCCTATATTTTACATATGTATGTATTATAATCCCCCTAAATATTGCTATCATCTTAAAATAGTCAATTATTTATAAAGACTTAAATAATAACATTTAAAGGCCTCATGTAGTTTTCAATGCAGTTACTACTTTTTTTTTGGCCCTGAGTTTCTTTTGGTAGATTATTTTCAACTGGTCTAATTTCCCTCTCCCTGAGGATTTTCCTTTAACATTTCTCATTATGTTGACCTGCTGGTGATAATTTCTTTCAGCCTTGGTACATATGAAAAGTCTATTTCATCTTCATCTTTGAATGGTATGTTTGTGGGAATAGAATTCTAAGTTAACAGTTGTTTTTTCTTCTTTGAGCATTTTAAGGATGTTAATTCACTGTCTTCTCACTTGCATTGTTTCTGATGAGAAATATGCTGTCATTATTGTCCTTATTTCTCTGTAGGGAATGCATATTTTTTCCTCTGGCTGATTTCAAGATTTTCTCTTTATACCAAGTTTTGAGCCATTTGATATTGATGTATGTTGTTTAGTTTCCTTTATGTTTCTTGTTATATCACTTGGATCAGTTGGTTTATAGTTTTCATCAAGTTTGAAAATTTGGGAGCCACTATTTATTCAAGTATATTTTTCTGTTTCCATTTTCAGGGTTTTCAGAAAGAAGTATGATACACTTCTTAAAGTTATTTCAATGTTCACCGAAGTTCTCTCCCTTTTTAAAAATGTGTTCTCTGTGTGTTTATATTAGATAGTTATTTTTAGGCCTTCAAGTTCACTAATTTTCTCCTGTAATGTCTAATCTGCTGTTAATTGTGTCCAATATACTGGGTGGGGGAAAAGTAGGTTTACAATCATTCATACAGAAAAATAATACAGCCCTGGATGGTGGTACAGTGGGTAAGGCACCAGCCTGCAAACCCAAAGGTCACTGGTTCGATTTTCCAGCCAGGGCACATAACCAGGTTGCAAGCCAGGTCTCCAGCCAGCTCTGTAGCTGGAGGCTAGTGAAAGGCAACCATACACTGATGTTTCTCTCCCTCTCTGCCTCTATCCCTTCCCCTCTCTCTGAAAATAATAAATAAAATCTTTAAAAAAGGAAAATAATACAATAATTAATAAATAATAACACAATAATAAATGGCATTTTTCATACTCATAACTGTAAACCTAGTTTTGTCCCATCTTGGTTTTTTTTTTTTTTTAATTTCAAATATTATAGTTCTAGAAATTCAACTTGGGTCTTTTTGCATATATGCCATTCCTCTGATGACCTTCTGAACAAATGGAATACAAGTTCAACAACTTGTGTCTGCTCTTATCACATTTGTGTCAGTTCTGACTTCGTTTCCATTGATTGATTACTATCTTCATTAGAGGTTGTATTGTCCTGATTTTTTTCTATACCTGAGAAACATATTTGATGTCATATAATGTGGGTTTTAGCCGGCCTGCTATACATTCTGTATTCCCATATATTTTCTTAAGCTCCATTTTGGGTTGCAGTTCAGTTATTTGGAAACAATTTGAAACATTTAGGTCTTGTTCAATTTAGGCCAATTATTTCCTGTGGCTGAGGGAAATAATTCTACCCAACGTTTCTTGATTTGGGAGCTTTTCCTGTTTGGCAAGTAGAATCAGGTGCTCTTCCCATCCCTGCAAGATCATTGGGCACTGTCCTCTCTAATCCTTTCAGATGGATATTTCACTGGAATTAGTTTCCTCATATGCATGTGCTGATCAGCGCTCTGCTGAATATTCAAGGAAACTTTCCAGATTTCTGAGATTCTCTCTGTAACTCTCTCTTCTCTGGTGCTCTGTCTTGGAAATCTTGTTGCCTTGGGTTTTCTGGATTCTTGTCTCTGTCTCCTTAACTTAGGGAGTCCACTGGACTTGGTCTGAAATTTTCCTCCTTGTGTGACATCCTAAAAACACTTTCCACGCAGTAGGCTGGAGCTATCTAATTTGTTTCTTGTCTTTCAGGGATCATCTTCCTTTGTTGCTAATGTTCAGTGGTTAAAAACTACTATTTTATATACTTTCTGTCTGAATTTTTGTTGTTTCAGCTGGGAAGGTAAATTTGATCACTGTTATTTCATCTTTGCCAGAAGCAAAAGACCCCTCATTGGGCTTTTACGAATGACGTGATGACAAAAGAAGCATTGCGCTATGCCTCAGAATTTGGCTTTGTATTCAAGACACTGGGCTAATGTTGGTTTTGTTGTGGTTAACATGACAAGTTCACTTTTCCTGGTGGTTCACCGTGGCAAGTATACTTTGGCTCACATACACTTGAGTCTTGTTTAGAGTCACAGGTTAAACTTTGTTGTCACTAAGAGGGCCAATGATCCAGAACAGTCAATTTGTATTCCTTGATAAGTTGTTTCCCTGGCCATTTTAGTGGAAGTTTGGTGAACCCAGTACATTTGGAGAACATACACATATGAAGCACATACATAGTATAAGGTGCAGCTGCTAAATAAAGTCATTCTCACCTTGGATCATGAAACCAGATTCTCTTTCTAACACTCATCTACAAATCTATCAAGGTGGTATTCCTAAAGTTCTATACTTTCTCCTAAAGAAATGAAAGGTATTAGGATGCAGCTGTGAGTGAGATGGAGGAGAACCATTGTAGGAGATTTAACTTAAAGTAAACTTTCAGTAGCACTACAACTTTAATGTGATTCAATACGTCACATCTCTTTGGATTTTTATTACTTACACTTTTCCATCATTTCTTTCCACTGTGATCTGGGATGCTCCCACCTTGGGTCGGGTTGGGTTGATAATATTGTTATACCAAATAAATTTAACCATCTGTAAATCTCCAACATTCACATCTGAGTCAATTTCATTTGAATAAATACCATCTGGTCGGAGAACGCCCCTTGGGAGTTAAAAAGGTAATGAAAACATATATGAGCATTTGTAAATATACATATAAATATATGTTTCTAAAACCAGCTTACAATGCATTTCTAAGTTGATGATGACTAATACATTTGTGATGCAAATGTATTAAATAAATGCAGACATATATGCTAACTCACTGGTAGTTTGTCTGCTATTAATAACTCCTATTGCTTTAAAGTCATCCCCACTTTAATAAAACTTTAAACATGTTTTAGTCATAATCTTCCTGATATTTAATAAATGGTGACATCATTATGTCATCTTTTCCCAATTATTTTGGACAGAATAATTATTTATTGACTATAAATCAGATGCTACTCATCAAAGTAAACATCAGGGATTTTCTCAGGAAATAGAGAAAAAAATTAGAAATAAAGTTCTGAAATGTATTAAGGTGCAAGGGTGAAATAATCTCTTCTTTTTGATATGTGTGGCAATACCATATGCCTAGATAGTAGTGAATAAACTCTTATGTTCATAACATACGTTGAATGCGCGGGGTATTCCAACATTCAAGAAGCTTATAGTTTACTTACTTGAAAACTTCATACTGCTTAGAGTTTCCTTGATCTCCAAACAAAGAAACAAGTACATGTCCTCTAACCTTCTTTCCGGACAGAGTAACAGTCACCTTATACCTCCAACCTGCATGAGGAGTGGGGAAGAATTTGCAGAATGTCAGCTTGCAGAGAAAATATACTGAAAACAGGTTGACTTGAATTCCAGTATTGAATAGTTATCCAGAGCTGAATTTTGAATAGTTTCTATAGTGGTATTGGTAGTTTTCTAATAGTCATAAACATTCCTTTTGCCTCAATATTCAGAGGACAAGCATTGGGGGAGGGCAAGAGAAAAATGTAATAAATTTTGTTTTCAATTTTTTAACCTAACACTTTATTCTTAAATGTTAAAAAACTTTATGTTAAAGTATAAGTAAAAAATAGTAGACGATGACATTTTTATCAATTCACTTCATTTTCATAGATCATCACATTGAGAAGTGCTCTCATCTTTATCTAAATAGTCTACATTTATTTAAAAAATGTAACTAACATTGCCTTTGGAAATGTATTAATTTGTGGTAACCAAGTTGAGGTACCAGTCAATAGTAAATTAGCAGTTTTAAAATTTGTATTTTTTAAAAAATTTTGAGCCAGTGTGGACTGTTGGCAGCAGGGAGAGGGGTAATAGGGGTGAAGGGAGGCAGATAAAATCTGGCTTAAGTTTTAAAATGCAGTTAACCTCATTGATTCCTAACCAAATAGTTTTCTTCCTCTATTGATGTTTCAGCATCCATGCACCCTCTAATTTCTAGCACCCACGGAGCCTACAGTCCTAAATATCTCTTCTGCCAATGCCTTTCCATTTCCACACCCCTGTTATCTCTTTCCTGGGTTACTTTTCTGTTTGTGCAAACCTTAAGAATTTTGCTCACTGAAACGTTTGGCTGAACATGAAAAGGCTGGAGGAGAAGGAGCCTCCTAACTTCAAATATGAAGAAATTTATTCTTGTTATACATATAGTTCAGTCCCTAAACCTGGTTCCACCATCCAAATTAGCTGAGCCAAGCACTGGGTCTTTTCTCCACGTTGGGTGTTTAAAAGACTTTTGTACGGGAAAGGAATTTCATGCATTTTTCCTGGGCATGATAAAATACACAGCATTATGAATTTAAGGCAAATCAAATAGAGACTTACGGGCAAAATCGTTGAGGTCACCAGTATTTAGATAAAAGAGTTGGCCTACGTCTTTTGTTTTCCCAGCAAATCTATCAGCATAATGACCCATCTGCGGGCAGCCTTCACTGGGGCAGGGGAAGCACTTGTTCTAGGGGAAATAAAGAAGTGATGAAGGAGGATGTCATTATAATAGTGCATCTTCTTTTTTCCCCACATGTTGTTACAATTCAAATGTCCTAAAGCCCTTCTGTTGTGATGGCAAAAGAGGACATAACAATGTCTCAGCAAAGGTAAAAAATGCATCTCATTATCTTACAACAATGAATCAACAATTGCACTGTTAAATAACCCAATACTAACAAATATTGTAAAACTCACACGGCCCTGGCTGGTAGCACAGTGGCTAAGGTGTCAGCCTGGGAACCTGAAGGCTGCTGGTTTGATTCCCAGCTAGGGCAACATAACCAGGTTGCAAGCTAGGTCTCCAGCCAGGTCTCCAGCCAGGTCCATAGCTGGAGGCAGGTGAAAGGCAACCATACATTGATATTTCTCTCTCTCTCTTTCTCTGCCTCTCTCCCTTTCTCTCTCTGGAAATAATAAATAAAATCTTAAAAAATTTTTTTAAAAACTCACACAAAAGAGAATTCCTGTATATATATTTGAATCTTTTCCCTTTTGCCCAATTGCCCCTACACACCTAGTTGGTTAGAATTTACTTTAGAAAGTTTGCAAGACACAGAGTAGGAAGTGGTAATCAGCTTTTGATTGTAAACGAGGACAGCAGTAGGAGGAAAACAGCCTCTAACATCAGGTTTGTTCTCAATTCCTTTAGCTCCACTTAGCATATCAAAGTCTAAAGAATTCAGATCTCAGAATTCTCTCTGTGTGAAGAGATGCCCCAGCTGGCTGCTAAGGCTTAGGCATAGGTTGGGGTCTAGAAAAGATGGGTAACATATAGGAACTGTGGCCCAAGGAATTGTGGGAAGAAGCAAGGGAAAGGAAGGAACCGAGTGGGAAGGACAAGCAGCAGTTTCCACTGTGGAAGGACAAGGTTGCCCCATTCCTGGATCAACGAACCAGAGGGGGACTGGGTCAAGTACCAGGTCTGCATCCAGCAAAAGCTGGAACCAAGCCAGCCAGGAAGGATGCCTAAAGCCCTCTGAGGGCACTGCCTGAGCTGGAAAGTAGATGCCCCCAGTATTCATTGGCAGGCGTTTATCATTGGCCCTTCAGTGAGGGAGACCCCCAAGTTCTTCCTCTGGCAACCCATACTGACCACCCCCTCCATGATCACATTGCCCAATACCAGCCTGGAGAGAAAGGCTGAGAAATCTGTAGGACTGAGAATTTTTCTTGTAAAAGTGTCTGAGCATCACCTAAAAGAAACTGTTTATAGTAGGGAGTCAGATTAAACCTAAAGCTTCTCTGTTTGTTTCCCCCATTACCTAAAGAATACGGCTAGGGGAAGGAGGTAAAAATAAAGTTAGACCAAAGGAAGGGGATGTTCTGGTTGTATATGTAGGTTGTACTATGAATAAAATATACAATACACCTTCTTCAACGCACACATAATAGCTCACAGCTGTTCACTGCTAATAATTATATTTTAGGTTCTAGGTTAGCAATTAAACATGTGTCACCTGGTTAAATTCCCATACCAAATCTGTGAAGTCTACCATTATTATTTACATTTAGAAATAAAGAAGTTGCCTTGGGGAAATTAAGTATTTTCCCCCAAATCATTCAGCACTTTAAAGGTGAAAACCAGATTCATATTCTCTCTCTTCATCACTAAGATTTATTTCCTTAGTAGTTATGACTTCATGTGCCATGTTACTTGAAAAGTTATTTATAAAATGAGATAGGTCATACATTTTTATTTGAAAAAGAAATTATGGCATAAGAAAAAGCAATTAAAAATAAACAGGGAACAGATATGTCATATTCAAGATCACCTTTAAAGATCTTAACCTGGATACCTAGAGAATACCAAATAAGATGAACACTCAGAAAAAATATCTTGGCAAGTGTGAGATTGAGCAGAAATATCCACCTGTCCATTATTATATAGTTTTACAAGGCCAGCGTTTAAGACAAGTTTTCCATGTTCATCAGCATTCTGTTGCCACAGCTTAGATTTTCATATACTATCTTTTAACTTAGAATATATCCAAAACAGGACTGTACCTTTCTCTGATACACATAGAAGCAAGAAAACTAGGCAGACATGAGAGATTTCAGTAGACAAGCTCATTTCTTGATAATTCTCCAGTACCTTATCATTATTAAAATGAATCTAGCCCTGGCTGGTGTGGCTCAGTGGATTGAACACCAGCCATGAACAGAAGTGTTGCTGGTTCAACTCCCAGCCAGGGCACAGACCTGGGTTGCAGGCCAGGTCCCCAGCTGGGGGTATGCGAGAGGCAACCACACATTGATGTTTCTCTCCCTCTTTCTCCCTCCCTTCCCCTCTCTCTAAACATAAATAAATAAAATCTTTAAAAATAAATCTGCATGAGTAAAAGTATATGGTGTGTGGCAGTCATGTAGCAGCATCCACTGAATTCATGTCCTGGCCAGGGACCCACACAGGCCAGGAGAAATGATGGTCACAAAATTCTTTGGGTGCCAGGTGGAGTCTACTTACCTCAGTGAATGCACTGTAGGAGGAACAGGGGTACCCAGCAAAGCCATCGGGGTGGACGATGGAGTCAGAGTAATACTTGTAGCTTCTCAGGTGGTTACAGGCAACAAAGTCACGAGAGCCTTAGAAATCAGACATGATTCCATGTCAGTGATAGACTTTATTTTTCTAAGTTAACATAATCAGGTTATAGTTAAGTTGTTGAACAGATTTCTCTAGTCACTGTGAACTCATGAGGGTCACTGGACAAATCATTTATGAACTGTATTGATGATTCTTGATGAGATGAGAAGTTAAGTGCTGTTAAAGATGATAATACTTATGCCATAGCTTTTGACATAGAAAAATAGCTCTTTTGTTTTTGAAATGGAAAAATAACTTCAGAAGGAAAAGATTGGTCCATACATTTATAACCATAAATTAGCAATGCAGCCCCTGAATTCACTCTTTGGAAAGTTGACCACAGATACATTTTCTTCCTTACAGTCCCCTCATGCCCACTTTCTCCATTGAAAAGCCTGTATCTTGGGAATACGATTATAAAGTCTTTTGTTATAGAAAATGTGAGGCCTGTACAATATCAAAATATTTAGCAGGTTTAGCAAATTGAAACACGAATTTTCCCCCAAGAAAAGTCCCTCCCGCGCACAAGGGTTTTACCTTCCCAGATCCCCTCTATGTCAACAATCTGAGAGAGAATGTTCTTCTGACATCCAGGCATGTGTATCCCTCCATTTGGAAAGAAGTCCAGGTGTCCTGAAACTTGGCTCGTTCCAAAACCTAAAGAATTTTAAAATTTGGGAAAGGCGATGTTACTGTAAATAGACTGAAAACCCTCTAAAAACACTCTCGTATAGACTGAATCCACATTCCAGAAGGACAAATTGAGAAACTCACCCATGTTGGGGATGATGGGGGCGGCATCTGTGTGTATTACATCCACAAACTGGGCATCGCTGGGGTCCAGTCGGACTATTTCAGGTGTCCCCTCGAAGCAAGGTTCAGCTGGGTCCAACCCTAAAGTGACAACACGTGTCGTATCAACATCTATTAGTGTACCTGCACTTTCACCTGTCTTCCTGGTGGTCATAATGAGTTAGGCATAAAAGAGTTAAGCTGGTTCTTTTACCTCATTATTTCCTGAAGGGAAATCTGTGTCTAAAGTACTGTTCTCATGAAAGGAAATTATCCTCAAGCCATGGAGTTTTGCTTTACTTATGGATATTTAAGTCACTGGGACTATCCCGATCACTGGCAGCAGTTACAAGGAAATAGCCAAACTCTGGGAGACACGGAGCTCCTAAAAGGTGTTCAGGCTGGAAGAGTGCCCACTATATTCTAATGTCCCATGAGGGCAAGGGCCTCAGCTTTCGTGGTGTCACATAGTGCCTGGCTTACTAGGTTCTTGTGAACATTTATGGACGATGGGAAAGAAGGTTTCTCCAGCAAATTCATGATAGATATCCTAGTGGCCTCCACCAATTCAAATGTAACCAACTTATCCAAAGTATTAAAAACAAAATCAGAGTTGGAGGGTAGAAGAGGACAGTGGCTGTTTCTGAGTTACCTCTCAGATGGAGGGTAGCAAAGTCTTTCTTATAAACTCACAGGGTTGTTTTAGGACCTGCGTATCCAACATGTGACCCCACTGGCCAAATGTAAGTAGTCTGAGATTTGTAAAATAATGTATTTTATCTAATTAGCAGCATGCAGAACTGGCAGCCCAGGGCCACCTGACCACCTGCCTGCCTCCCACTCAACTCTCTTGGGTTGTATTTGATGAAAATTGGGCTAATTATCAATTGCTATGGAAGCAGAATACAATTAATAATATATTTTTGAGCTCTTTCGGTTTAATTCTATGTATCATTTATTCTATCATTTGCGTTATTTACCCTAGTCATGAAACTTGTCCTTTGTGGATTCTTGAAAAAGAAAAATATGAATAAGACCTCTGGAGGTTCTCCATTCACATTTTAGTCACCTACAGTATTGATAGACTCAGCAGAGCTCTGTAGGCCAAAGATTGATATCAGCAAAACATTCACAAGATCTCAGCACATACTGATTTCGCATCACAAGTCAGGCTGCCCCAAATTTCCATCCTTTGAGACACCGTATGAGCCTCATGTAGTCTAATTTGTAGCTTTTATTGTTTTGACTAACCTGTGATCCGTCCAACGGTTCCATTGACCCTCCTTCCTGCCTCCCCAGCAGCGTGGGAACCCAGGCTATGGCCAATGATGTGCACATCGGATGGGGAGTACTCAAATGCTGACTGTTGGAGGGAAAAAGGTTTCTTCAGAATGTTTTCAAGTGCTAAAAATCTCAAGACAGATATGGGAGGGGAACCCCTGAACGCTTGCGTTTTAAGAAGACATACTCCTCTTTCTAAGCAATTCATTTTTATAACTTTTCAGTGATAATAAAAATAATGATGGTTTTAACATTTAAACCAGTCAAAGCTTATTATTATTTTATTATGCTGATAGAGTCTTTGATGGATATGAGGGCTTGTTACCTAGAGGTAGTAAAACAAGTATTTGGATTAGGAAATAATAATGAAAGCAATTATTTAAGTACTTTCAAGTTTAGAATTTTGTTTGCTTTTAGTTAGCAAATCAGGTTAGCTTGTTATCATTGTGCTTCTCTTAAAAAATGAGAAAAACAGCCCTAACCAGTGTGGCTCAGTTGGCTGGGTATTGTCCTAGCAAAGGATGCTGGTTCCACTTTTAGTCAGGGCACAGGCCTGGGTTGGGGACCTGGTCCCAGGTTGCAGCATATATGGGAAAGACTGATCAATGTTTCTCTCCCTTTTTTTCTCCCTCCCTCCCCCTTTCTCTAAAAATAAATAAATAAGTAAGTAAAATCTTTTTAAAAGTTTTTAAAAACCCAAAAAACTGGTTTAATCTTGAGGCTGACATTATCATGTCAACTTGGTTTAATAACTGGAAAAACTAAAAGACATGTTGGGGGGAATTCAGTAGAAACAACCTACCTGGTTGCTTGAATAATACCATATTTAAGAAAAACTAGCCTATTGACCTTCATAAGCATATTGATTGATGAAGCCCAAATCTGAATTTTTCTTTTGCATTTTTTCCAATCAAGGGGAAAGTCAAATCATAGCATCTTTGTTTGTTTGTTTGTTTGTTCTTTGGAAGAGAATCCAGAGCAATGAGCACGAGACTTTACATATAAAAGTTACCTGCAGGACTTCAATAAAATAAGCCACTTCTGCCCCCACGACCCGCACATTCTGAGAGGCCTGCGTGTAGGCTGTTCGGGAACCACTTTTCCAGTCCACGCAAATGCAGTTCACACTTTCCACCTGGAACATGTTCTGGTGGAAGAGATACAATAAAAAGGCAAATGATTCAGATCTTTATTAATTCCCAGTCATTACATTGGAGGACTAGGATTTACAAAATCATGCTTGCTTTTGACCCCAAAGCAATAAACAAAACGTCTAGTCTGTTACAGATATGGGTTTCCGTTTAAAGTTTAACCTGACTCCAAACTGGAGGTTTGCTCATCATGGGAACTAGATTCTTAGGATGTCCACTGCAACAGTTGTATAGACACTGTGGCTCATGATCACTCCCCAAACAATCTTTCCTTAAGAGAGGATCATGTCTCACCTCGCACATATTGGCCAGCCAATGTTCTTCTCCTTTGTCTATGAATCCATGAATAATGAAGCGGGTTTTTCTATTCGTTTTGAAATTGGAGGACTCAATTGTTGCTCGATCTGCCACAAGTTCCTATTTGGGGGATAAAAGTGTTTGATGTCATGTTCCTTGTAGTCGGCAGTTGTACCTGGTCAGCAGTGGGAGGAGGAGGAGGCTGTCTGGGCTCAGGAGCCTTGTAAGGAAACGTTCTCCCATTTCAACCAAGTTATCTGCAACCAACCTCAAGTTGCTACCTTCTAGATGGCACAACATTTTTACAGTTGTCCAGCTGGGGATAATACATCTACTCTGATATTGGTGGTAGAGGGTCTTACCTCCACGCAGTGGAAGGGTGCGTGTGTGTACTTTACATACATAAAATATGTTGGAATATTATATATAATATTGAGAGATTATATATATAACTATACATCCATCCATATTGAAATTATTTATTAAATGGTACCATAGAGTTAGGATAAGAATAATAATATCAAAGCAATGAACCATTTATAAACAAAGTTCCATAAAATAATGCTTAAGCTCACAGTCCTAAAAGTCTACAGAGATGTAAATTCCACTGACTATCTTTAGGAGGCAAAAAATTCAGGATCCTTATCACGTAAAACAGATGGAACTTAGTCCTGAAAATAATGAGCACTCTTACTTGAAAGGAGGTTGGGTTCTCGTTGGTGTACAGGAGGAAGCGGGTGTTGACTTCTTTGGGGCTCCAGGGCAAAATTTTGAGGGGTCTCTCCACAATTCCTGCCCACGGGGCATCATCGCTGAAGCAGCCAAGTCTCTGGAAGCAGATTTGCTTTCCTGCAATCACCCGGAAAGGTTTCAAAGACATTAGTTGAACAAGAATGTTCTTTCTGAAGGGTCTCTCTGGCAAAACATGAGTTAAATTATATTTTGTGGCATATTTTCTTCCTCCTTACCCCCGAACTTCTTCCTTTCTACGCACTCACGGAACAGCATCAATAGGCAATGTTCCAGCCAAAGACAGGCTGCAGCTCCCACGCAGATGGGCCTAGGTGAGGCCCCACTTAGCCTCTCAACTCAGCGGACTTTCCTGGGCCATTGGTGCCCAAGAAAGAAGAAGCCTCATGTCGCTAGACCCTGGGAGAGGAGGTGAGGCTCTCAACTCTGTATAGCCGTCTTCTGGCGTTGGGTTTTGTGTGGGGGGAGCTTGTGCCCTGCAAAGGCCAAAACTGTGTATCTCCAAACACAGTTTAGGTGTCTGACCTCTGTTCAAGGGGCACCCTGGGTTCCTGTGATGAAGAAGCTGCTCACAAGTAGTCAGGAAATCCAGTTTAATTCAACTTGAGGCTTATGTGCTATCCCATAAAAGAACAACACACCCCAGCCAGGGCACATGACCAGGTTGCAAGCCAGGTCTCCAACCAGGTCTGTAGCTGGAGGCAGGTGAAAGGCAACCATACATTGATGTCTCTCTCCCTCTCTGCCTCTCTCCCTTCCCCTGTCTCTAAAAATAATAAAATGAAATCTTTGGGGGGAAAAAAAAGAACAACACAAAGGAACAGATCTTAAGGAAGACAAAGTCTAGATTAATAGGAGGAATAGGAGTAGTAGCTATTGCAGAGGCTGCTGTGTTTGCAAAATCTTACTATCTGCCAGGTGCTGGGCAGGAAAATTTACATGAGTTAGGTTACCCAAGTCTCATAATGATCCTATGGAGGGGTGGTAGTATATGCCCATTTCACAGATGGCAATAGTGAGGCACAGAGAGGTTAAGAATGTTGCTCAGGGGAATATATTTGTGGTGGTGGAACCAAGGTTCAAACCCCACACAACACCAACCTAGGGTTGCTAAATTTCGCAAATAAAAATATAAGTTAGAGTATCAGAGAAACCATGAATATTTTATTTAATTTTTATATTTTTTAAGATTTTACTTATTATTGTCAGAGAGGGGAAGGGAGAGATGCAGAGAAGGAGAGAAACATCAATGTATGGTTGCCTTTCACCTGCTTCCAGCCAAGGACCTGGCTGGAGACCTGGCTTGTAACCTGGTTATGTGCCCTGGCTGGGGAATCGAACCAGAGACCTTTGGGTTTGCAGGCCAGCACCTTATCCACTGTGCTACTAGCCAGGGCCACCATGAATATATTTAAAGAGAAAAAATTCACATATTGTTTACCTGAAATTGAATTTAATGAGGTCTCTTAGCTTTTATCTGGTGCCCTCTCTCCAAGAGCTTGTGCTGTTATTCATGCACTTTCCCCGCTCTCCTCCTGGTTCCCATCGTGGCGTGCATTCAGCGGTCACAGCCCTTCTTGCAAGCATTGTGCACCATATACATACATCCACTTACCTACTACTGTTCCCAGCAGCAGCGCAAATACCCAGATTGGAAACATCTAAACAAAGTTAAAAAACATGAGTGAAGCTGGCTAAGTTAATTTTTCAAAGATTGGCATCATTCAAGGTTGGCTAGACTTCAGGGGGAAATAGGTAAGTCTCAACAACTGGAGGTCGGAAACCCTGCCCCTGACTCACCGTGGCAGTCCTGGCAGGTCCCGCTCACAACCAGATGGCACCCGAAGGTCCTTTTATAGGCGGGCCTTATCTTCTTGAGCGGCTCCACAGAAAAGTGACATGGAAAGAGAGGAGGTGCCAATGGTATATTTCTAACTTTAATTATAAATAAACCAAAATTGATAGAGTAGGTAAAGTTTTCCATAGTGCTTGTGGGATGATGAGAAAAGGGCAGATGTGCACAATTCTCTTCCAGTCTGATTACACGATGCTCAGAATCACCATAATTTCATGGCGGTAAAGGTCCTAGTCCACCTCCTTCTAAATTTACAATTCTCTGTGCAGGTCTGTGGAGACGTGTAAAACTAAACTGTTTTCACAGAATTGATAGCAACTTTTTTTTACAAATTTTTATTGATTGATTTTAGAAGGAAAGGAGGTGGGGTGGGGGGAACATTGATTTGTTGATTCACTTATTTGTGCATTCATTGGTTGATTCTTCTGTGTGCCTGGACCAGGGGTCAACCCTGCAACCTTGGTGTATGTTTTGATGCTCTAACCAACTGAGCTACCCAGCCAGGGTGATAGCAACATTCTTCAAAACAAATATTAAAAGCTTACCAGTTTAGGCAGTTTTTGTATAACCTTGTCTTATCCTCAAAAATAGTGAAATGGAGGCAATTCTTCAAGAGAGTTCATTCCTTTCAGGAAAGCAATATTTTATTTTATTTTGTTATTTTAATTTAATTTTATTTTTTAAAGATTTCATTTATTATTTCCAGAGAGAGTGGAAGGGAGAGAGGCAGAGAGAAAGAAACATCAATGTATGGTTACCTTTCACCTGCCCCCAGCTACAGACCTGGCTGGAGACCTGGCTTGCAACCTGGTTACGTGCCCTGGATGGGAATGGAACCAGCGACTTTTGGGTTTGCAGGCCGGTGCCTTTCCACTGTGCTACCAGCCAGGGCAGCAATATTTTATTTTAATAGTTCATAGAACTAGTTTATTTCTCAGTAGTAACATGGAAAAAAGCATAAATGAACGAACAAAAACAATTGGAGTTACTTCTAAGGGCAGAGATGTGAAACCAGTGATCTCCCATCATCAAATTAAATTATGAATAAGAGAGAAAAAGGAAATTTAACTTGAAAAAAATAATGGTTTGGGAAAAATAACCTGAAAGAGAAGTATTCGGTCCAAAAGAACTGGGCTATTTTCAGGTGGTGGTAGATTGCTTAGATAAAATTTAATGGGGAGGGGGACAGAGTGGAGCAAAAAGGGGATGGATGTAATATAACAACAATAAAATTTTTTTTTTAAATCAAAAAAAAAAAAAAAAAATTTAAGCCCTGGCTTGTGGATAAGGTGCCGGCCTGCGAACCCAAAGGTCGCTGGTTCCATTCCCAGCCAGGGCACATAACCAGGTTGCAAGCCAGGTCTCCAGTCAGGTCCAGGGCTGGAGGCAAGTGAAAGGCAGCCGTACATTGATGTTTCTTTCCCTCTCTGCCTCTCTCCCTTCCTCTCTCTCTGGAAATAGTAAATAAAAATTTTAAAAGTTTCTAAAACATAATAATAAATAAATAATTAAATACAATTTAAGAAGATGGTAATGGGATATCATAATTTAAAGAGTGT
Source organism: Noctilio leporinus (assembly GCA_004026585.1). Classification (NCBI taxonomy): domain Eukaryota; kingdom Metazoa; phylum Chordata; class Mammalia; order Chiroptera; family Noctilionidae; genus Noctilio; species Noctilio leporinus. The sequence goes on from PVIW01001842.1 coordinate 52,371, forward strand.
TGACATTTAGCCTGACAGCATCACACATACAGGCTAAGTCATTTGAAACTGCCACATTTGTTCATCAAATATAGTCAACTAATTCATTTCTTTGACAAATTTACAGTTACAGAAAAAAGCAATAAAATATCTGTATATGAAGGAAGTTCAAGAAAGTTGGGCAAGGAAAATGATAAAATTAGAACGAAAGGCACAAGGAAGGACCCCATGGCTGGTACACAGAACGCCTTTAACATATTCCCATTGAATGAATGAACAAAACAGTGAGAGGGTGAAAATAAGAAGCTATTTATATCACATAATGGCTACAGTGAAAACCTCCTCTACAACCTCACAGTAAAGAACTATGATTCTCTGAAGGTCTTTTTTCTTAAAACAAGTGAATAAATAAATTCCGCCCCCACCACCGCCACAAGTGAGCCGAGGTTTACTTTTGGGTTTACTATGAAGTAAAATGCATTTTGTGTGAATTACCCAATAACTCACACAAAATTCCTAAGTTGGCATTTTTGATAGCGCAATATTCGGGTGACGTTTGTTCAACGGAGGCTGTAGAATTAGCACCAAAAGTCACCAAATCCTGAGAGAGAGAGACTAGAGTTCATGGGGGATTGCTTTACAAACTGAAATAGTTTCCAATTTTAGAATATCTTGGGAAGATTCAATTTCCCAAATTGTTATAAAATCGAAGACGGGAATCATACGTGATCAGCAGTCTATCAGGTGAGCTCTGGATGAATAAGCTCAGAAATTCAATCTTGCTGGACCCTTTAGCTGGGTTGCACAATTTTTATCAACCCAGTTGTCTCCTTCAGGCCACTAATGCCCTATCTGGGACTGTTTAGTGTATGAGGCAGAGGTTGGTGGCCTCTTCTTATACGAAATAGAACTAGACCGTCTTACCCAATATCCCTTGCAGGGAGATGGACCACATGATCAACTTCCAGACGACGAGCTCTCTGTGTACGATGTGCAGCAGTCCTAGTTCTGTCATGAAAACTCACACAGGGTGCTCACGTGCGTTGCTTTCCGTTAATTCAGGCAAGTACCTTAACCTTGGAGGCCACCTGTTGAAGCTGGCAGAACCACGAGCTGGAAGGAGTCTGGGTTCCCTGCTTAGCAGAAAGCCAGCCCTTGATCATGAGCACCCATTTTGAATTTTTCATGAGTAAGAAATAAGTTCCCATTGTTTCAAGCCACTGATATTCCCGGGTTGCAGCAATTAGCATTCCCTTACCTGATAGAAATTATTGTAGTGTACAGTAATTTCTTCTACTTCCAAGAACAGTTCCAAACATTGAATCCTGGGCTATACATTTTACCATGAGATCTGGATGGCACTTATGTATAACCTTGATAGTTTGACAGATTTTGTTTCCTGATTCTTGGCTTATAAAACCCCCTTTCCTGCCACTTCCAGACCTATAAAAATGAACTGTTCAATTCTTCATTCCATTTTTGTAGAATTTTAATTTTAACAGGCATTTTCCAATTTAGTCCTGTTAATGACTTTTTTTCACAGGCAATCTGAGGCCCTATGATATCTCAGGGGTTAGTAGAAATTTATCCAATGTTGCCTCGGCCCCCAGCTGCAAGTTATGTGTGATCAGAGCTGTTCAATCTGCTGGATACATAAGAAACTCGCAAATACCACAGGGGGTTGGACTAGAGCTCCTACCGAAACTCTGCTCCCCACCAGCCTTTGTGACCCATCACATATTGGGACTGCAGGCTAGTAGGCCCCTTAGATGGTGACAAAGCCAAGGCAGCCCTTCCCCAGGTAGCTCATGACCTTAAAAGTGGGTTCTTAATGAAAAAAAAAGAAAAGAAAAGAAAAGAAAACTTCTGGACTGAGCAGTACATTCCTAACACCGACTCAACTTTGACTTGGAAACCTTGGGCATTTAACAATGAAAATTCCAAACTCGGACATTGCTAATCCAATAGCTATGTTTGCAGAGGAGTTAAATATTGATGCAAGTTGAGGCTCCGATTCTGACAGTTTTGTGATACCAAAATCCAGGTGAGGGAAAGAAAGGCTCCAGGACACCTGTGTGGCCAGATAACCAGCTTGGGGACCAAACAAGGTCTCCTTTACTTAACCTTCAGAGAGCCGTCCTTATCCAGTCTAGTCCCCTGCCAGGGCCACTCATGGGCGGGAGGGCAAGCCCCCTGGGGAAGCAGTACTTGCCTGAGCAGAAGACCGCAGTGATCTAGGGTCGCCATTGCCTCACACCCTCCGGATGCCTACGATGTCGAATACGAGGGGATCAGTCCCCCCAGACTCAGGGAGTGAAACTGTAGTCAACCCTCCTTCGTTACGCACAAAGATGGTTTACTTTGTGGAACCGAATCACAAACTTCCCTAAATTTTGACAGGATTAATTATTTAGCTTTACCTACTTTCAGACTTTACCTACTTTCTCAGAACCTGGGAACGTTTTAGTGATTTTTCTTATAAAGATAGCGAGGGTCAGAGTGTTCAAGCATCCTTCCCAAGAACACATGGTTGGGAAGTGGCAGACCTACATCTGGAGGGGAAACTCTTTCTCTCAGCCCCCGATGACTGTGAATCCACAAAAGGTCATGTTCCCTTGGGCTGTGTTAGTTTAGCATTGACCTAAAAACACGGTCAAGAATGGGCACAGCAGGAGGTGTCAATATGCATGTGTGTGACTATGTGTACTTGTGAGGGCAAGTATAAGACCAGGTATCTGCTCTTTAAAACAAAGTCATACATGTTTTAGGATAACCTATTTTATTTGTATTTAGCTTCCTTACTACTAATGCAGCAAATGACAATTTTATCCATAAAAATGCTATTTTTATAATATTGACTACAATAATAATTTTCTTCTTGGGCCACCATAGTGTTTTGCTAATTGCTTTTCATGTCCTTAGACTGTCTCCTCTTTTGTCTGTCCTCTACACCCTACTGGACAGTCAGAATTAAATTGCAGACTGGCCTTGCCATTGTCCTTCTTAAAACCTCAACTTCCTTTGCTTTCTAGATCAGGTGCTGCCCAATGGAAATATATATATTGTAAGCCACATAAAAAGTAAAAAAGAAATGAGTGGAACATATTTCAATAGTGTATGTAACCTAAAATATTACCATTTCAACATGTGGCACTAACCACATTTCAAGTAGTCAATGGTCGCCTATGGCTAGTGCCAATTGTATTGGATAGTACAAGTCTAGATCAAATTTACACTTTTCAACTTCACAAATAAGACTTGAAGGATTTTGTTCCCTTCTTTGTGGTTTCTAACCTTGTTGTATAATCATTTGACCCATTTTCCAGCTACTCTGAACTCTTTTCATGATATGAACTATCAAAGGGTTTGAATGGGATCCAATAATAGGGAAGAGTGCGGCAAGGTTTTCTAGATGTCACTGAGAAGGAAGAGAGAGCAAAGAGGTAGAGATATAAAATGCAACAGGCCAGAGACCACAGCTTGGACACTGGGAGCTGTGATGAAAGGGGAAAAATGAGAAAGTAAGTAAAAGAAAGAGAAAATGGGAGGAAGAAAGGAAGGAAGAAAAGAAGAAAGGATTGAAGAGAAAAAAGTTAAGCTAATAATTTGTACCATTCTTTGCTCGTACTTATGTTTTGGGGATCAATTTGAAATGGCTTGAGGACCCTCAGAGGGGCAGGCAAAACCAGAAGCTGTCTTGCGATGGGCATTTCTATAACCAACTTTGTAAGTTAAGTAGCAAAGTTCATTTAAAAAATTATAAGCTGAGGGATGTTGACTTTAAGCCATGATAGGGTAAATATCTTTTCTAAAAATATATTTAACTTAGTTTTATAGAGAGGGGAAGAAAGGAAGAAAGAGAAGGAGAGAAACATTAATGTGTGGTTGCCTCTCACACTCTCCCCAATTGGGGACCTGGCCTGCAACCCAGGCATGTGCCCTAACTGGGAATCAAACCGATAATTCTTTAGTTCATAGGCCAGTGCTCAGTCCACAAAGCCATACCAGTCGGGCCCATAAGTGTCTTTTTATCATAAATAACTGAAAGGCTAGAGAAAATATATGAAGCAATTATTGTCAAGATTGTATAATGACTAATGCAAGACTGTAATAAATGAAAAAATGAAAAAGAGAAGACACACGAGGTGAGATCTTCAATCACTCTACCTACCTATATGTCTGCGGGCATTTCCTGGACCCCAGCACAGGGGGTATATTCCAGGTAGAGCAAGGCAGACTCATTGACTTGGGGAGAGAAAAATCATAGTTCAGGGAGGCTAAAGTAGCTAGAATTTGAAGACTAGAGCACTGGAGAGGAGGAAGCTACAAAGATAAAGAGTTTCAGAAACTGGCATAGTGGTCCACTTGAGTCTTTGGATGAACATCAACGTGTGCATGCAAAAAGTAAGATTCCATAAAGGTCATTAAATAACAACTTTCAGGGGAAGTCCAACTATTGGAAAATTTATAACCTGAATAACTCTCAGAGCTAACACACAATTGGGAGACATTCGTCCCAACAGAGCAAGAGATTTCATTAAACAACCAAGGCATTTGGTATATACTCCCCAAAAGGCCGCACCTTAGGGAGAGAGCTAACGTAGCCCAAGAATAAAGGCTAATTCCAGCCTAGATTAACAAAACATAAGAACAAACTTCAAAGATCAAACTGATCCAGTTCCATCCATGCTGTTGCGACAGGTAGGAGTTCCTTCTTCCTTTCTGCTGCATAGTATTCCGTTGTGTAAATGTACCAGTTTTTTTTTTTTTTTTTTTAGCCACTCATTTACTTATGGGCACTTAGACTATTTCCAGCACTTGGCTATCATAAATAATGCTGTTATGAACTGGAGAGTATTATGCTAAGTGAAATAAGCCAGGTGGTGAAAGACAAATACCATATGACCTCACCTAATACAGAAACCTAATGAACAAAACAAACAAACGAGCAAATTAGAACCAGAAGCATGGAAGCAAGGAACAGACTGACAGTAGCCAGAGAGGTGGAGAGAGGGTGAAAAAGAGAGAACGGGAAGGTCTAGTCAAGGAACATGTATAAATGACGCATGGACATAGACAACATGTAAGAATTGACTGTGGGAGTGGAGGTTGGTGGGACAGTGGTTAGCTATGGGGGGAAAATTGGGACAACTGTAATAGAACAATAAAAATCAAGAAACGGAAAAAGATACTTGTATACAAGTTCAAATTAAGCAATTTGATTTTTAAGTTTTTTTCCCAGCAATATAAGTAATGAAGTGTGTTGGAACTAGCAGGTATAGTTCATTAAACTGAGTTCAATTAAAAAAAATCAAACTGATCTACAAGTAAATTAACTGCCTGCCTTATCCAACTAAAACAAATTAAATTCAAATAATTCTCTTTAGTAGGAGATAATAATGTACTGAAGAGTGTAAAATTATAAGTTCCCAGAATCTAATCACAAATTATTAGGTATACAAAGAAGCAGAAAATACTACTCATCAGTTAACAGAAAGAAATCCATAACTGTTAGAGATGAAAAAATTATTAGACAAGGACTTAAAAATAGTGATTATAAATATATTCAAGATTCAAAGAAAAACATGGACATAATGAGCTGAGGAATAGAAATGATCAAGCATGGATTTAATAGCAGATTATGCACTACAGAAGAAAAGATCAATAACCTGATGACATGGCAAGAAAAGCTATCCCAACTGAAGTAGAGAGAAGAAAAGGCCGAAAAATTAAACAGAGCTTTCGTGATCTATGGGAGAATAAAAGGCAGTGGAGCATACATGTAACTAGATTCTGCAGCAGAAGGTATGCAAAGTATTTGACAAAATTATGGCTGAAAGTTTCTAATATTAATTTTAAACAATGAATGCAATATCAAGGAAACCCACCATACCCAAGTAGGAAAAATCCAGTGAAAACCACAGAAAGACACATCTTAGTAAAATTGTTGCAACCCAATGATTAAAAAACAAACCATGGAGGTTGGGAGGGGGAATTATATACAGGGAAAACAAAGAGAAGAATGCAGACTTCTGAACAGAAACAAATGAATAATGGCATATCCACCAGTATAGCATTGATAATATACCCACTAGTTTCACGGCCCTAAAAATCCAGAGTTCTGCGTATTGTTCTTCTCCCTACTCCTAACACCTAGCAAACACAGATTTTTCTTTTACAAGATTTTACTTATTTATTTTTAGAGTGAGGGGAAGGGAAGGAGAAAGAGAGGGAGAGAAACATCAATGTGTGGTTTTCTCTTACATGTTCCCAATTGGGGACCTGGCCTGTGACTTAGGCATGTGTCCTGACAAGGAATTGAACCAGCAGCCCTTTGGTTTGCAGGCCGATGCTCAATCCATTGAGCTACACCAGGGCTGATCTTTAAATTGTCTTCCTAGTTGGCACTATGGAGACTGAAAGAAGAAAATGTTTCAAGGAGGAGAGATGATCAACGTCTCATAGGTTAAGAACAAGGACTGACCATCTGAATTGAGAATACAAGTGAATTCATTAAGTTGGCTAGGTGGAGACTGATTAAGAGAGAGTTCTATTATAATTACAATTTTCAAGCTGTCCTTCAACACTCAAAAGGAACAAGCATTTGGCTGACCACCAGTGGTTTCTGAGACTCACAAGTTAGTGCTACCTTTTATAGCTTGAGAATCACACCCTTCTTTGCTGCCAAGCCAGTGGTGTTCTGTCCTTACTTATCCTAATGCATCTTTTTCAGCCTGTGTTATGACTCACAAAAATTTAATGATATGAATATGTAGCAATAAACAAGACAAAGAATGTGTCTTCAGCATTGGACGGTGTTTAGCAGTGCCTCTCAGGAAGAGCCAGCTAGACACTCATTGCTCTGCCTCCAGCTGCTCTTGACTTCATAGCATGTGGTTTTCCTCTAGTTGGTTATTCAGGATGATCTTTCTGTAATTTAGTTGTAATTCCAGCTTGGCTCTGGGAGAAGGCACACACATACCTTATGCATGTGTTTCCCATCACACTCTCAGGTTTACAAGTGGAAGCCCCATGGCCAGGCAACCTTCAGGGACAGGAGTCTGGTTTCAGGAATCCGCAGATGCATTTGCTCAAATTCTGTGTTCTTTGTTCCCTTCCCTTTGAGTCTACAGGAAGAGTTAATGCATTTCTTCAGTAAAGGGCCAGAAAGTAAATATCCCTGGTTTTGGGGGTTTACAGTCTGTTGCTATTACTAAGTGTGGCTGTCAGAACATGAAAACTGCCATAGGCAATATGTAAGCAAGTGAATGTGGTTTTGTGGTTCAATAAAACTTTAGTTATGGACACTGAAATTTTCATTGCATATGATTTTCATATAACAGATATTCACATTTCACAAAAGTATTATTTTTTCTTTAAATTCTTAAAAACATCCTCAACTGAGGATATGTTCATTGAAGAGAGAGAGAGAAAGAGACAGAGAGAGAGAGAGAGATGAAAGGGAAACATCCATCAGTTGCCTCACATACGCACCCCAACTAGGGATCGAACCTGCAACATTTTGGTGTATGAGATGGTGCTCCAACCGAATCAAAATTCTTTTGATTTTTTAAAAAACATAAAAACCATTCCCTGTTTGTGGACTTCAGATGGCAGGGAAGATTTGGCCTGTAATCCATAACTTGTAGCCCAGACCTAAAACATGCAAACTTTCTATGTTTCTGTGCAGGCACTGAAACCACAAAGCCTAGGTGTTACCCTGACTCTACTGCAGGCTGATGTGACCTTAGACTTGTTGCCTAACTTCATTGTATCTCAGTTTCCTCATCGGTGAAATGGGAATGTTATAGAACCTACCTTACTGGGTGCCTGTGAGGAATCAAGGGGATAGGACAGGTACAGCATGTACAATAGAGCCTGGCACATAGTAGGCACTTCATAGATATTACTGTCATTTTGATAAATGTTTTCTGTTTTACTTGTGTTTCTATAAGGCTCTGAAGAATTTACTAACAATCTATTTTATTTCTCCTAATTAAGCTCAATAATTTCCCTCCTCTAAACCAATAGATCTTCCCTGTGATTGATATTATGCATTTAACACCTAATTTGATATTTTAATTGTGAAATGCTACATTTAAACTCTAAGTTTAATATATACATTTAAAACTTAATTATGAGAAATAACTAATGCATGATTAATAGCACGAGAAAAATCAGTTAACAGAACTCCAGATAATTAAGCCAATTACATTTTTTTTCATTATATGAGCACTATAACTTTGTCTAGAGAATATTAAGCATGTAGATGAAAAGTAAATATTTCAGATGAGGCAGTCATTTGCCTAATTGAAGTTTAATTAAATATAGTGTAAAGTTAAATTGAATTACATTTTCTCTAAAATATCCTTTCCTGGATAAGCAGTTATATAAAGTATGTCTTAAATGTATGAGAAAATTGTATGAGTCATAAAAATTACTGGCAATAATACCCCATTTTTTATGGGTGATATCATTTCCTAGTCACTACCACGTAATGATAAATACTCTTCTTGATTAACATTACAGGAAGGGCAAGGATGGCCTACAAAGGCGTTGCAATTGAGAATGCTTTGGAATAATCATTTCTTAAGGGTTTACACACCATAAACTCTCTGAAGAAATCGGACTTGATTATGCATTGGTGGCAGCTATTTTTTCTAGTTAGAATCCTGGTTAGGATGTAACAATGGGGTAGATTACTGCCAATTAGATCAGAATCACATCGAGAGGCATTATAGTCATGAAGTATAATTCATGCCTTATGATGAATAGGTTTTTAGTTCCCAAGAGCTTTTTCCAATAGATCATTGAAAAAGGTGTACAATTTTTTTAGACAAGAAACATTTGATTCCTTTAGATGAGTCTAACTTATTACTGGATAATCTGGATTCGCTTAATGTCCATTTCCCCAACAGTATTATCTGTGCCCATCCTAAGTAGCATCCTTCAGAACACGGGAAGTCTTTCCAATAATACCTGAAGTTCTTTTGCTTTAAAAAAAAAAAACAACCTGATAATATAAAATATTTAGAAAGTTTGGCAAAACATAACACCCCCCCCCCAAAGTCTCTTTATGCACATAATGGTTTTATTTTATTTATTTATTAAAAAAGAGATTTTCTTTATTATTTCCAGAGAGAGAGGGGAAGGGAGAGAGGCAGAGAGACATCAATGTATGGTTGCCTTTCACCTGCCTCCAGCCGCAGACCTGGCTGGAGACCTGGCTTGCAACCTGGTTCTGTGCCCTGGCTGGGAATCGAACCAGTGACCTTTGGGTTCGCAGGCCGGCACCTTATCCACTGTGCCACCAGCCAGGGCCTGGTTTTATGATCCCAGACTCAATGTCCGCCTGCAAAATACAGGAGAGAATTCTGTTTACATGGTATTTGATCCCCTCCACTTGGGAGGAACCCAGATTTCTGCTGCTCAAAGGGTGGCCCATGGACCGGCAGCTTCATTGTCATCTGCGAGCTAACTTGTTAGCAACACATAAGCCACTCACACCCGCTAAGTCAGAATCCTTACTTTGGCTCATTCCAAAACCAAACATACTTTAATAGGGAGAAGGTGATGTTAATAAACTGCCAACCAAAGATTAGCTGGTCACTGTTGAAAATGGGTTGAGGAGCTCACCTACTTGGACATTATGGGAACCAAATCAACAAATACAGTATCAGTGACGTGTCAGGTTTCTGGACCCTTGGCAGATCCAGCTCTTAAACCAATATTTCACCGTCATGTTACTACCACAGGTGTGTACATGCATTGGTGCTTTGCCTTTTACTGAATGACTGTGCACATGCATACCAGGTTTGTAACTGGGTCTACGTATGAGACAAGAGAAGCATCTTTTCCCCTGCCATTTACTGAAGTGACATACATTTAATATGGGAGAAATCTATAAAACTTGCTTCAACTTCTTTAAACCTCAGTTTTTTCCTCTGTAAAATGGGAACAATAGTGGTAATTTCACTGCAGAGTTATCGTGGGGAATATATAAAATAATGCAGGCAAAGACCCAGCCCAGTCCCTGGTAGGTAGTAAGCACTCAACAAATGGCAATTGCCACAAATACTTAATAATTCCTGGACAATGACTAAGATTCTACCCAAATGGTGGGAGATGCTGGCCCCACAAAAGTAGCTCCATGGTGATGGAGAACTTCACAGCAAAGAAACCTACTGGAAATTCCAGAGACCAAATACCTCTTCTAGGACCTCTGAATACAACCAAATTTCCTGACCCCTGATGACATCAGGGCCACCACACAGAGGGGGAGATGGTTGGTGTTGCCTGAGAAGCCCCTCATCCATTTGGGGATTATGGGAGCAGTGTCCCTGTGATCTGAATCTATCAAGTTGACATGGTGAGGCAAGGTAACAGGACCATTCCAGGCCTCGGACATCCTGTCGGGCCTAAACTCCAGGAGTCCCCCTGAAGTTTAACTGATTCTCCAGCAAACGTGAACTAGAGAGTCTGACCTCCCTCCTTGACTCTTGCTGAGAAACTGGCCCTGCATGGGTCAGGCTGACAGGTCCGAGTCAGTGAGTGAGTGCCACGAAAGCCTGCTGTCATGACTCATGCAATTTTGAGCCATACAAGGTTAATTCTGAAGTGTCACTCTAAACTCGGGGACACTGGGAAGGGGCCAGCTGAACGCGTGTAGGTGTGAACAACACCTCTATCAGTAAATCACTCATCTCCACTTCAGTTAGGTCACCGTCACACCTTGGTGCCTGTCAGCTTCAGAACTTGTCAAACCCTGTACTCATTGCATCTTGACAAGAAAAAAAATGTTTCAGCATTGCCTCAGGCCTGTCACACTTGCTTGAACTTGTGTGAGTCACAACGCCGCCCTGCAAGAGAAAATGGCGCTCACCAGTTTCGGCACTCATCACAGGTTCTGAATGAATCAACCATGAGTCCCAACGTTCCGCTGTATTTTTGCAATTGTATTGTGTTCTTTTCTTTGTTTCTTCCTTTCCTTACTTCTGCATGTTGGTTTCTGCCTATCCAATAAAACAGCCACCCTCTCCCAGTCTTGATGGAATGATAGCATATGGCAGATGCACCTTCTCGTTCGGCCAGGCCTGAGGTTTTGGTTGTCCCTCAAGCTCTGTGATTGTCCAAGCTGCCTTCTTTGTCTTAGTGGCTCTCACTTGTTGAGGGTGGGCCATGACCTGTGCCAACATGTGTATTTTCTTGGTCTTCCAATGTGCAGGAGATGCTCACCTGATGTCCAGATTTCTTTCAGAGAGAATTGCTCTGTGGACAGCTGTAGTTTTGTGTGTCCTTGAGATGAGGTGAGTTCAGAGTCTCCTATGTCACCATCTTAGGCCAGAACCTCCAGAATGAGGTGCCAAAGGCATTTCATGGTTGACTTTTGTGTCTCAGGTACTATTTTTGTTCGAACCATGTGCTCTGGCTAACTCAAATTGGTATCAATAGAAATAATGCTTACCACCAACCCTTAACAACTGATTTCCTGATCAGGTGGCCCACATCTGAAAACACTTGGGAACCACTCTTCCAGGCTAATGTGCAATGGTTTGAAGTCCCCTTCTAAATGTGCTCCCTGTTGACCCTGGCCTGCAGGCTGGGCAGACTGTGATCTGCCTGACAGCCCTGTCAGCCTTTCTTCCAGCCGCCCCAGGAGTCCAGCGGTTCCCAGTGACGTGAGACCCAGAAGACAAGTGCCCATTCTCAGAGAGTAAACTTCCCATAAAATGGTGCCTGCGGCAGGAACCACTCACCTCGATTTGCCAAAATAACATGACAATAACATCTGCAGAGAAACAGTGGGGTTTGGGCCAGGTCAAATGAAGATAGAAAAGCATTCCAAATATTCATTAGCCATGACTTCTTTCATAGTTACATAAGAAAACAAGGGTATCTAACTCTTAGATAGCTGTCATGGGTTATTATTTTGACCTCCTACTACGAAGAAGGAACTACATTTAATGATGAGTCATTTTGGGAACTTGCTATTAGCAAGAATTGCTTTTAAAAACTAATCATGGAAGTAATTACATTAGCTCCATGAAATTCAAGCCTGAGATGATTTTCAGAACCCTTTTCTGCTAAGTGAGTTTAGCTTTTATTTGTTCCCAAGATTCGCTTTAACACTACCAGTTTGATGTGTTCGATAAATGACAGCAATGTATTGAAATTGAAAATGATAATGGATGGAGTTCAGTTTAAAAACCTGACTAATTGCTTAATTATATTGCTTGATATATATATGCTTTTATATATATATACATATATATATATAAGCAGAGTAACTAGCAAATGGGATCAAACTGGCTTTTGAGTGGAGCTTCGAAGTAGTTGTCATTCATAGTATTGTTGTGTTGAATTAAGGGGCCAGCCAATGCCCAGGGACAAGTGTCCTCATTAATTATCACCGTCGACAAAGTTGCTTTAGAATGAACTCTGGAGAGCAGAGCCTGCGGCCTCCTGTGGAACCTGTAGAGAGTGACCTGAGGAACACCCAGGAAAGATGCAACATCAGTGCCCACTGCTGCCTGTGGGAACTGACTATTTCCTTGGTGTATTCTCTGCTGAGTGACCGACATGTTCATCATCCCTGTCACCTGAAAATGCAGGCATTATCTAGGAAAGAGGGAAATCATTCAGGGCCCAAGTGCCTTCTGTTTTAATGTATGTTGGTGGTAAAATAAAAATTTTCTCTATTTTATACTTCTCATGCGCATGGTTAATTTAATGGTATTAATACTCGGGATAGAAAATATTTAAATATTATAACCTTATATATGTGGTAGCATACGTTTTAATGTTAAATCCCAACTAGAAGTTTAACCTAAGCGAGAAATTGAATATTCACAATTTTATTGTAATATTGATATGCATATACGTATATTTAATGTTTAAAATGTAGTATCATAGGCTGTCAAATCTGAGTGTAACTATTGTAGTGCTACAGTTCTTCCACTAGGGGGCACCTCAACTAAATCTATGGAAGGGAAGTGAAAAAAGTTTTGTTTTTTTGTGTGATAAAAAGACCATTAAAAAAAAATCAAAAGGATTTTGAATCTGTACCATTACCATTTGTCAGTAAAAGCTACTTTATATGAAAGCATACAGATAGTCACTGAGAGCTTTATAAGGCGGCAAGTCTATGATCAGAGGAGAATGTCATAAGTAAAATAAAAAATAGAATCTCACAGAATGAGTGAGCTGGAAGAAGACTTTTAAGAACAACTAACAAAATAACTTAGAAGTAGTTTCATCTCATTCTGGATACTTTTAGGGAAGAAATCTTAGAAATAATGTTTAATATTTTAGCGAAATTGGAGAGACCAAGGCTCAAAGAGGGAAAGAATTTGCCCCAGGGCCAGAACACCAGTTCTGAACCAGGCTCCAGGCCCCAGCCGCAGCCCCACGCTTCCCTCACTGTCCTCTAACATAAAAATGTTCTATCAACACTATGTATTTCTCTCTGTTAGGATGAATAACTAGTATTGTGATTCTCAAGCCCTGGGAGAAGTCCCCATACTTCCTGATTTCGGGGCAGAGCACCAGGGACTGACAGCTGTTTGGGTCACTACTGATGAACCTAGGCTCCTACTGCTGATGCTGACGGGAACTCTCCTGTTGGAAAATTTTAGTTTCAGGTAACAGCTAATAAGCTTTGTTATCAACGTATGTAAAAGCTATTGTTTTAGGAACTGAAGGATGACCCACCTTGACTCCAGGGCACAAAGACCTCCACCCAGGACACAGATGAAAGAATGCCACAGCTTTCATCTCATCAACTTTTCCCCTGAATTCCAAACCCCTTACCTACACCTTTCTTCTCCTTACAAAAAGGGCCCATTTATAGTGACATGTAAGACAGTCTGTGAGGGTGCAAACCTGCTGTCTACTCAGATCACTGACCTTCTGAATGAAGTGCCCATAAAGATTCAATCCCTGTCTCTGCTGGTTGGGTCTGGTAGGTGAGAGGCAGCACGAACACCAGCCTTTGTCATTTCACTGCCACGTGCCTTAAATTATGTCCCATGCTCCCCTCTCACCTTCGGTGTTGCTGTGGCTATTTCTGATTTTGTGTTATAAATTCATTGATTATAATTTCTACTTTCTTTATCTTTCTCGATTGGTATTTTTAAAAAATATTTTATTTATTTTTAGGGAGAGAAAGGGAAGGAGAAAAAGGGAGAGAAACATCTGTGTGTGGTTGCCTCTCACACAACCCCAACTGGGGCACCTGGCCACAACCCAGGCATGTGCCCTGAGCAGGAATCGAACCCGTGACTTTTTGATTCGCAGGGTGATGCCCAACCCACTGAGCCACTTGAGCCAGGGCTCTCTATTGTTATTTGAACTATATCTTTGTGCATGATTATAGTGGTTGCTCTAGGAAGGTACATATACTTAAGAGTTCATATTGTACCGCTCCACATAAAATGTTAAAAACTTTGTAGCTGCAGTGGTCCATTTTCTACCCTCACTATCCTTTATGCTGTAGTTGTTAATATCTATTACATCTTTATAACACTATACATCCCAAAAGACAATGTTAAAATCAAGCCACAGATTTAAAAAAAAAAAACTTGGAATAAAAAAATAATTATTTTATTTGCCCGCATATTCACCACGTCCAATGAATTTCATTCCAAGTTCCCCTCTGGAGTCATTTTCCATAGCCTTTGGCAAGGGTTGCGGAGCCGGGTTGTGGGCTTGCATGCTCTTCGCCTTTATTGAGCTGAAATGGATTTATTTCACTTTATTCTTTTTTTCCAAAATATATAGTTTTTTATTTTATAACATGCTCTTTCTTATAATTTTCTCTCACAATAACTTCATCCCATTTCGACTACAAGTTACTGAGGCCAGAGTACTAAGTGACTTACCCAGAGCAACATGGCGAGTAAGTATGAAGTCAGGACTTAATCCAGATCCCCTGACTTGAAATTCCCAAGTCTTTCTCTCATGCCTATTTATAAACAGAAACACAAAGTGATTTGCTAACAGGAACTCAGGAAAGCAGCTGGTGCCTGCATTAGGGATGACAGGAAAAGGAAGAAAGAATTCCACGCAAGACAGAGTTAAGACTGCTAAAGGAAGTGTTCTGGATTAGGAAAGAAGAATCTAGAGTAAGTGTGAAGATGGTTTTTCCTGCCTAAAACCCTGCTCACAGTAAGACTTTCCCATTGTGAAGGATTTAGCCAGGAGACATCTTTGTCTTGCAGCTCTCAAGTTAACACAGGCTGAGAAATAGCAATTAGGAACAGAAATAGAGTGAGGGAAGGAAATATGGTTATTAAGCCCTAGTCAGGACAGGAGGCTTCCATGTTAAGGACTGTTTTTGCGCCTTTGAAAAGGAGAAACTGCAAATTCCCTTCATGGAGACTACCAGCAGGAGCCATCTCCAACCAGATTGACAATGGAGTTTAAGTTTCAGGGCCTTTTGGTGCACTGTTCCTTCCAAGGTTCTGTACTGGATTTCATACTCATAATGTGGCATTATTCTTCTTAGAGCCTTTTCTTTTCTATCTTTTTAAAAATTGAGGTACCATTAACACATGCCGTTAGGTGTAGAATACAATGATTCAGTGTTCATATGTACTGCAAAATGGTCGCCACAATAGTTCTAGTCAACCTCTATCCCCAGACAGTAATGAAATGGTTTTCCTTGTGATGAGGGCCTTTGAGATCTACTTTCATAGCAGCGTTCAAATACGCAGTATAGTGTTATTAACCCTAGTCGTCTTGCTGTATGTTAACAGCCACATGATGTGTTTTATAACCGAAGTTTGTATCTCTTGACCCCCTTGGCCCACTTCACTCACCCGCCACCCCGCCTCCACCAATCTGTTCTCCGTAGCTATGAGCTTGGATTTTGCTGTTGGTGTGTTTTTCAGTTTTTCCTAGGTTCCACATATAAGTGAAATCACAAAGTATTTGTCACTCTCTGCCTGACATATCATTCAGCATACTGCCTTCCTTGTCCATCCACATTGTTGGAAATGGCAAGATTTTACTCTTTTTTTTCCTAGCTTAATAAGATTCTAACACACACACACACACACACACACAAGGGTGGGCAAAGTAGGTTTACAGCTGGGAGTATATGAAACAGGTTATTCTTGTATTATTATTGTTTATTGATTATTATATTATTTATTGGTATTACACCTGTGAACCTACTTTTGCCCACCCTCGTATACCACATTTCTTTAGCCATTCATCCATCGATGGATACCCTTGTTGTCATATCTTTGCTAGCGTAACTAATGCTGCGATAAACATGGAGGTGCCTATGTCTTTTTGAGTTAGTGTTTCTATTTTCTTTGTACTTCATTCATGAAGGATATCTTAGTGGATCTAGATCTCTGGCTTGATGGCTTTCTTTTTCCTGTGGCATTTTAAAGACATTCTATTTTCTTTATAGTTCCTGATGAGAAATGAGCAGTCATTTAAATAATATTTAATACTTTTCTTTTCTTTTCTCTTTTTTTCTAGCTGCTTTTAAGAGTTTCTCTTTACCTTCGGCTTTCAGCATTGTGCCTAGGTGAAAAATCCTTTTTTTTAAAGATTTTATTTCATTATTTTTAGAAAGAGGGGAAGAGAGATAGGCAGAGAGGGAGAGAGACATCAATGTGTGGTTACTTTTCACCTGCCTCCAGCCACAGACCTGACTGGAGACCTGGTTTGCAACCTTGTTATGTGCCCTGGCTGGGGAATTGAATCTGCGACCTTTGGGTTTGCAGGCCGGCACCTTATCCACTGTGCTACCAGCCAGGGCTGTAGGTGTAGTTTCTTTGCATTTATCCTTACCATAGTTTGCTGAGTTGGCTGAATCTTTAGTTTATGTCTTTCAACAAATTTGAGAATTTTCAGTCACAATTTCTTTGAGTATTTGTTCTGTACTATCTATCGCCTCTTATTCTGAGACTCAAATTATAGTAAATATGTTAAACACTTTGATATTGTTCCTGAGACTCTGTTCTTCTACTTTGCAAAATCTTTCCCTTTGTTCTCAAGATTGGATAATTTCTATCGATTTATTTTTAAGTTCCCTCATCATCAATCTTCTATGAAGCTTATATGTGGAATTTAAAATTTCATGTTTTATGTTTTTGTCCTAGAATTTCCAATTGATTCTTTTTATAGAATCTTTGTTGAGATTTCCTCAACATTATGACATAATTTCCATTATACTCTTAACATATAAACATAATTAGAGAAATGTAAATTAAATCATAATAAGACACCACTACACCCATTAGGTTGGCTTAAATTTAAAAGATTGACAATACCAAGTGTTGATAAGAATGTGGAGAAACTGGAAACTACACTGTTGATAGAAATGTAACAAGATATGACCACTTAGAAAAAATAATTTTCAGGTTCTTAATGTTGGTAGAAATGCAAAATGATGTAGCTGCTATGGAAAACAATATGGAGGGCCCTCAAAAAATTTAAACTAGCACCAGGATCCTAAATTACTAGGATTCAATAATTTCATTTCTGAGTATTTATCCCCAAAAGTTAAACTTGTAATGCTCTTTATTTATAATGCTGCAAATGTACTCTGATAACTCAGAGTTTTAATATATTAAAATTTAATTTAAATATAAATAGGTATGAAAATGTTTTTATACTTATAAAATATCTGTAATATCTAACTAAGTAGGGTATTTTCCCAACTCACCAGGAGGCTCCATGTATCATGCCAGAGTATAAATGCACTTTGTAAATAAATGTTTCCTTTGGACTATAGTTCCATAAAAAAAAGGCCAAGAGAAGCTATTGAGGAAAGTGTCCTTATAACATCTACCTCATAAGTGTCCACAGAACATCTATCTCTAAATCTGGGTAATCAATGCATGAATGCATCACTATTTTAAAGTGGTTCTGTTTTACTGCGCTTCTTAGAACAGTGCACCTGAGGTTGAATAGGCTCTGTTACCACAAAGTCTCTTAGAGACACCTGCCAACTACCACTAAAAATGACCTGCCCACCTATTTTTTTCTCTATGAACAGCTTGTGTAACCCACAGTAAATTCAGAAGCACAAAATTCAAGATAACCCTTCACTGCTAGCTCAACGAAATCCAGTCGTTCTAGAAAAATGGGCACCGTTTTGACATAGAACAGCGCGGGGCCTGGCCAATTCACCTGTCTCAACAAGCAGGTGGAATTAAAGGCAAGCTAACTGGAGGGCTCTGCTGACAGCATAAAGGCAGGATAAGTTACAGGTACCAGATGAAATGATGAGAAAGTAAGTTGAGCTTCAACTCGGAAAATTCCACTTAGGAAAAAAAATTCTCAGAAAAGATCTCTGCTAGAGACGAACTGGTGAGTATGTATTATTCATTGTCTGTCTGGTCTCCCAGCTCATACACCCTAAGAGGGCAGGAACAGGCCCTTGGGGCCCATGACAAAGGAATCAGTGCCAGTGAGTCCTGAATACGTGTCCCTGAAAAAGATGATTCAGCACCTGCCAAGACAGCAGGTGCAGAAAAAAGAAAACAAGGTGAACAGAAGGGCAGAGACCTGTGTGGGACGAATGGTCAAGAGGCTGGGTGAGTGATGTGCTTGTAATGATACAGCACGAGGCATGGAACTAGTTCTGATAAAATCAGGTTCATTTTAGAGAAAGGAAGAGCCAGTTATCTTGCACGATGGACCTAGTCATGCCGGCTGCCTGCAGAATCTTGCCCTGACGTTTTAATGAGCCCTCGTTATCTCAAAGCTGGGTTAAAACATCAGAGAACAGAAACTTCTAAGAACCGGAGTCCTATTTCTTCCAAGGAATTTGGGTGTGTGGGCGTCAAGCTAACCTTTCAATCACAGCCAGAGACTGAGTCTGGCCTTGTCACAAAGGTGAGTTCTGCACAGCACCTCCTGGTCGCAATGTCTTCGCTATTTAGACTCGTGTCCCAACCTTATTTAGTCCTGGAAACATCTGAATTGTACGTTCATCTGTTTCCCTTCCTATAAACCCATGGGAAGAAAAACAGAGAGAAGAACTCACATTATTCTCTAAATAGCTTCTCAAAAAATTAATGCTGAATTGTCATTAAAAAATACTCATAAAACATGTACATGGTATAAAGAATCATAATACTCCCTCTTCTCTGTGCTGCATTTTGAGATCCGTGGCATTTATCACTGTATAATGAATATAGTTAATCAGTTATATTTGTTTTCTATCTCTAAGCACCAAAAGTGAGCTTCAGAGGGTGGAATGTCTTTCTGTTCACTGCTATCCGGAGTCCATGAAGGGCTCTAAGTAAATATCTCTGGGGGGTGTGTATGAGCAACCACACTTCTATCTGTCCCTTGCATGACCCTCTTCTGTGCCATCCACATCCTTCTCCGTCAGAGGGAGCCAGGAATCTGACTTGTTTATGGTTCTCCTGCTTTCCTTTACACATTGTATGTTTGAAATACATGATGTGTTTGTGTCCTTAGAAATACTCTGTTTGCTTTGCATTTCTTGGACTTTTATCAATGCGTTCATACTAGACGCGTTCCTCTGGGATTATTTTTTTCACTCAATGTTTTGTTTCAAAAACTCATCCACGTTGAGTGTAGCTTTGATTCAGTTTTCATTGTTGTACAGTATTCTATTGTGTGACTATACCACAGTGAATTTATTCATTTTGCAGTTTATTGACATTTGGATTGTATGTAGTTTTGCTATTACAAAAATTGTTGCTATGAACATTCTTATACATGACCCTGTACAATTGTGCCAGTTTTTTGAGATTGCATATCTAAGATTAAATTCAGTAGAATGTCATGTCTTTCATTTTTAGTCTCTATTAGAGAGCGTCAAATTATTTCCAAAGTGGCTGTTCCAATCTTTTGGCATTAAAACAGTCTAGCAGTCTCAATTAGCATTTTTTGATTATTGATGACATTGAACTTCTTTTCTTTGTTAATTTGTTTTTTTTCTCTGCAAATTTTTTTTAAAGATTTTATTTGTTACTTTTTAGAGAGAGGGGAAGGGAGAGAGGTGGAGAGGGAGAGAGACATCTATGTGTGGTTGCCTTTCACCTGCCTCCAGCCACAGACCTGGCTGGAAACCTGGTTTTCTGCAATTTTTTTTTTTTTTAATTTAAGATTTTATTTAATGTTTTCAGAGAGAAGGGCGGGGAGGGAGGAAGAAAGGAGGAGAAGCATCAATGTATCGTTGCCTTTCACCTGCCTCCAGCTATGGACCCGGCTGGAGACCTGGCTTGCAATCTAGTTATGTGCCCGGCTGGGGAATTGTAAAATATTTCTTGATCACTTTTTACTGGGTTATTTTTCTGCTTCTTATTTGTAAGCATCCCTTACATATTCTGGATATAAATAGCTTGCCAGTTATAGTAGGTGTTGCAATATATTCTCCCAGTTGTGAAACTGTAGGGTTTTTACTTTCTTTTTGTTTTCTTTTCATGAACAGAAATTCTTCATTTTTGTATAATTGAATATATGTGTTTCCTTATGATATATATCTTTTAAAAAATCCTTAACTCAGAAGCTATAAAGATATTTGATACTGTCTTCTAATTATTTTATAGTTATCTCTTTTACTTTTGAACAGTTAATCCACCTAGAATTGGCTTTTGTAAAGTGTAGCATGATGTAGGCATCTATTTTCATGTGTAGAACTGATTGTCCAAGCATTATGTGTGGAAAAATCCAATCTGTTCTCACCAGTCTGCATCTGCCTATTACATAATGTATCATTTCTGTATTTGTATACAGGTCCCTGCCTTTTGTTCCATTGGTTTCTTTGTCTACCCTCTCACTCAATATTTGTTAATTTAATTTTTATTTATTGTGGTAAGGACACTTATCATGAGAGCTACCCTCTTAACAGATTTATAAGTGTATAGTACAGATGGTTGGTTATCTGCAGGCACAATGTTGTACAGCAGATTTCTAGGACTTATTCAGCTTGCATAACTGAAACTTTATACGCATTGAGTAACAACACCTCATTTAAAAACACTTTAAACAGTGAGAATCAAACATCCCCAACATAATAATAATAATAATACTTCTCAGGAACCAATGCTTAATGGTGCAAAACTAGAAGCATTTTCATTTGCACCAAATGGAAACAGGGTACTTGTTATTTATTATCATTCAAATTGTTCCAAAAGTGCTAAATAATGCAGCAATTCAATAACAGCCTGCCAGCTGGGAAGAAGGAGGCAATATTCCCTTATTTCCAGATGCTAGCACTATATTTACGAAAAACCATTGAAAACAATAAGAGAATTCTGTAAGGTGGTTCAACTGTCAAATTTATATGCAAAAATCAACAGATTCCTTTCTCTGAAAACAATATCATTATAGAAGAGATTATACTCACAAAAACAGTAAAGCACAATGAATCATTTAATACCCACTTACTATTAAAATATCTTAAAGATCAACAACAACAAAACCCCCAGTAAAACAGAAAATTCCTAGCACTCTCATAATAACCAATGATCAACACCTGTTAAGACTTAGAGGTTTTGTTTTCTTTCCCATTATCACTTAATCCTCAAAACAAAATATGGGTAGGCTTTTTAATTATTATAACCATTTTGTAATTGCAAAACCTGAGCTTCTGAGAAGTTTAATAGATTCCCAAAGTCAGTGTTTGAACCAAAGCTGATGGCCTTCACCACCAGCAGGACTGTCACTCTGCCTTTACAAAGAAATTCTGCCTCTAATAATTAACTGATTCATAAAAATACCCAACTCAACAGAGACAGATTTTGAAGAGGATAATTGTGATTCATAAAGGGTGTCAGTTTTTATCAGCTTATAGTTAAATTAAATGCAAACCCAATAAAGTCCTGATAATTTTTTTATGTAACAACTTTATTGATATATAATTATTCATATTAGGATTTTTTCCTTAATTCACCATATCATTCTAATTTCTGGAAGTCTAAACATGGAAATTCATTCAAATAGAGGGTAACTGGCCCTAGCTGATACTAAAATATACTATAAAGCCAGTTATTAAAATAATGAGGTACTGGGAAGGAAATGGGCCAGGTTCTCAAGCTGGGCATTTTGCCCCTCAGAGAAATTTGGCAACATCTGAAGATATTTTTGATTGTTTCTAAGGGATGGGGTGCTCTTGCTCTGGCAGAGAGAGGTAAGGGGTGCTGTTAAACATCTTACAATGTACAAAGCAGCCCCTCACCCTCAACACCAGCAATATTCTGGCCCCAAATAAAAAAATAACCTGGCGTAAAAATGTCCGTAGTGACAAAGAATAGAGAATATAGCATCCAACCTAAATGTCATAGAAATCTAATCTGAGATAAAGGTGTCATCAAGCCTCCTTTCTTACACCAAATCTGACAGTGCCTATAAATTAAGACCATTTCCACAGCATAAAAACAAAGGAAAAATGCAAACCACAACCTGAAAAAAATATTCACAATATTTGTGTCAGGCAAATAAATTAGTATCTCTGATATGCGAAGAGTTTTTACAAATCAATAAACAAAAGACCACCCACGCAGATAATATAGGCAAAGCACACAAATAAGGGTGTCGGAAATTAAAATCATATAGAAAATATCATAATGAACAGTGAAAATTATGTATAGAATATAGCATGTATAAACTATAGTAATAAAGTATAATAAAATGCAAATTCAAATGAGATATGAGGTTTGTCCCAATGTCAATATAATTAAAACAGTGTGCGTAGCCTATACTTTCAGGACAGACCTTGTATTATTTTGGCAAAAAAAAAGAAAGAGACACAAAAGCTTGCAAAGACTTAAGGCACAGACCCTCCAGTCGGATAGCCTGAGAAGGAACCCTACATGCCCTCATTACTGGGTGTGATCAGTATTACCAGCAAAGAGACTCTGTACTCCCCCACACCTCACAGGAAAGCTACAAAAGGTACCCACTACAGGTGGGTAAATTTATGTGGACCAAATGCTGGATAAACAGCCTTCTTTTAGATCGACTGGCCTTATTTGACTGCATAAATCTGTACAAATGCAATTGTCCTGGTGCAAATTCACTGGAGGCCATACCAGGAGATTTTATTAGCTGTAATGATTTACTCAGGCCTCCAGAGTGCCATTTATTTCCCAGTGGAAATGCAGTTAGAGTATTTCAGTGTTTTATTATCCACTGACATTCCCCTAAAGTCCATTAAAAGTTAAAGTTAAAAAAAAAACAAACCTCCTATTGGACAACAGACATCCCTAATGGTTTGGGCAGTACTTAAGAGTACTTCTGAAGAAATAATATTTGTACATGACCCTAATATTTTAAAAGGAGCTCTCCTTTAGCAGGAGGAAACATCTCTTTACTTCTGCGGTTCCTAAATGATCTAAAATTCAGAATTTGGTAGCGTACGCAAATGGAACAATTAGTATTTATCGTGCCTGTGGGAACTGTGATTCCCAGGCAGCCCGAGGTCAAGTACAGGTTTCCCCAGCGCCTCTGAGATTCCCCGATGCCGTTTCTGCGAAGCTCAAGTTGCCCAACGGGCCAGTAGGCAGAAGACACTCAAGTACCGCTGGTGGGCTGCTTGGACTTGCCACTCAAACCTGTCCTTCAGTCGCACCTCCCAGTCTCAAGACAGCCCCGCTATGGTTACCGCTGGCCCAGCTCGGGTGCCCCCTACTCACAGGTGCCCACAGGAGGAAAGGCAGGTCTCTAGAACCTGTTCTTGCTGAGCACAGGTTTCCTGGAAGGCCTGTGGGTTCTCTGAAGGAATTACTCAGACACAAAAGCATTGAGGAACTAAAAAAAGATGTGCACTTGCATGGAAGTTACAAGGAAGGCGTTCTTCAGAAGAGCTGGCTTGTTAAATAAAACATCCAAGGGGATTTAAAGGAAAAAAACCCACATAAGAGCACCTCACCAGGTCGGCATTATTAAGTCTGTTGACGGCAAGCCTAGTTACAAAAATGGGGCCATGTCTTTGGCCCACGTCCCTGCAAAAGTTAAGGGTCAAATTATTCTATTGGGAAGTGAGCTTACGGGAAATGCTCACAATCCCTGACTGGTTTCCCGGACTCATTGGCATGAGTTCCTAGTTCCTCACTGTGTCTTGTAGGCTGGTCTCTTTGCTCGCTGATGCCACGGCCTCCCCCTTTTGGCCTCACATTTGAGCTCTGGCCACTCTGGTCCCTGTGTTGTTTCTCAAACCCACCCAAGCAGGCAAATATTTGCTGGATGAATAAATGAGGAGTTTGGAAGTCTGAGAAACAGGGAATTGCAGGTACACCAACTCTTGTTCTTTGTCTTCCCATAAAGATCACCGAGAGCCAGAAGTGACAAGGTTCCAAAAATGATGCTCAGTCAAGCAGCCAAAATGCCCCAAACCCTGGGGACACAGGGCCCAGCGTCTCTCACCTCCTTTTTGCTCAAGAAGAAGCATCCTCCTCTGCCTCCCACACCTGGACACACTGGGGACCCTCCCTCACCAACAATTCCCCAGCTGCATGAGCATTAAGTGTGAACCTAAAAGAAATCCCCTCCTGGGCACGGAATGTTACCCATTGAGACTCTTCTTCAGCCCAGCATCCTTGTGCTATTTTCCCTCAATTTTGAAAAAGTATTCTTTGTCTCTTTAGCTGGCTATTGGGTGTCTGAATATGTCTACATGTTCAGAATGACCTGGCGGAGGGTGGGCAGGCAGAGAGGCAGGGCTTTCTTCACAATATTTCAAAACCCAGCTGCAGTTACCCAAAGCTAGGCTGCATCCCCAAGGCGCAATCCCAAGACTTCCCCATGCCTCAGAACCAGTGAAAGTAGCTTGATTGTTGTAAGCTTGGATAAAATGAAAAAGAAAGTAAAGCCCTGACTGGTGGCACAGTGGATAAGGTGCCGGCCGGCGAACCCAAAGGTCGCTGGTTCGATTACCAGTCAGAGCACATAACCAGGTTGCCAGCCAGGTCTCCAGCCAGGTCTGTGGCTGGAGGCAGGCGAAAGGCAATCATACACTGATGCCTCTCTCTCTCTGCCTCTCTCCCTTCCACTCTCTTTAACAGTAATAAATAAAATCTTAAAAGAAGGAAAATAAAGAAATCTAAGTTGATCATTTGTGTCAAATTCTTCCCTTTGTTCCTGAAGGCCGCCTTGTGACTGACCTTTGCTGCTCAACCTTGACTGCACTTTGGAATTGCTTGGAGATCTTTAGAGAGCCCTGCTGTCTGGGAACATGAGGTGACTGGGCCACTGGAAGGCCTGGATGTTAGAATTTTTAAAGTTCCCCAAGAGATTTTGCTGTGTATGTGCATAGAATCCATCAGAATGGTATGGTGTAGTCATTTGTACCGATAATGGCACAATGCTCAACACCATTGCTTACCTACTGGAACAAGTATGGCTGGCAGAGCATCTTTAAGGCCACTCAGAAGGACAGGGGTGGATCGAGTCTCTTTATGTAGGTAGACATCAGTGGGTATGTTCTACAGAGAGAGGAAAGACTGAGAATCCAGTGTCTTGTAACATGTGAAGCTGAGGATGCTAAGGAGACGTCTTCTTTACTCTTAGAAATGTGCCTATTTGGTGCAGGAGCGGAGGTGGAGCAGGTGGAGGGGACAATTGTCAAGCAATGGGAAAGACTAAAACCTTAGAGATCAGGCAGTTTTTCTCCCCAGTCTGCTCTTCTTAGGAATTCTAAACTTTTATTATCAGCAATAAAAATTGCATTTTACCCTGAAAGTGAGCATTTCAGGCTATTCAATAAAATGAATGTATGGCTGGGGCACCTCTCCTGAAATGCTGGAATGGGTGTCCCCGGGGCAGTGAGAAGAGGTATTGAAAATGCCCCTGTCTCCTTCCCATGGACACGCCTCAGCGGGTCCCTCCATGTGGCACAGACGCAGTCAAAACCTCACCACCCTTTCCACATGGCATTGGGGTCAGAAGGCATTTGGTTGACCAGCAGTGACTTCAGCCACGCATTCATTTTCTGGTTATGTTGACACCGTTGCTTTGCTGCTAACGTCTGTCCTTACCGATTCCAGTACGCCCTTTCTAGTTCATCTCATGGTTCGCATGCCAACCCATCATTTGGAAACCTTTCCACCCCCACAGTGGGCTTTTGGTGATGAAGAGAGGGAGTCACCAAATGTCCGCCTCACACTGCGTTCCATGTGGTGGATGGTTTCACGTAGCTGCGGGCCTGCGGCACGAGTAAGTGGCAGTGATTCCACGTGGTGCGCACTTGATTCTGATGGGGGTCAGGACATGCTGTCCCCACATACAGCACCGCGCCAGCTCACATAGTTCAAGCTGAAGAAATCTGAGGAACTGGCAGATGCAGGAAAGCCTTTCTAACCGTCCCCTGGAGCAGGTCAGAAAGCCCTCATGGGGGAGTTGACCTCCCCATTCCCAGAGGCCGGACACAGACGTCTGAATAAACAGGCATTGATAAGTCCCTCTGGGGTTTGCTCCATTTCACTCATACCTTGAAAATTGTACCTTTCCATGACTCTTCCACTCGGGCTTAACTGTTTCATTCGGTCTCCATGTTCTTACCTCTCCAGAGTCACATGGATTTTATTTTAAGTAAACGTGTATGCTTTCCTCTTGTAACTCTTTTGAGACCAACGTCCTAGCTGAGAATGTAAAGGGTAGAGAAAAAGGTATTTCCCTCCCTTACAATATTGTGCAACGTCCAACAATTTCATCTGATAAAAGGAATTTCACCAAGACTTTGTTTTCTGCCAGAAATATTTGTCGCTGACTTTGAAACTGGTTTTAGAAGCTCCTCTGTGATACTGTGACATGCACCTGATTTTGCTACAAGGAACACAGTGCTAAATGACACCGTCATGATCCCAAGCTGATCCCCTATTAATCAACCCTGTACATGAAGATCTTATGTTTCGCTGGCTTTAGAAATATACTCAATATACTTAGCAAAGAGGTTGGTTTATTTTGCTTAAAAACATCATGAGAATGACTAAAAGCTTATGCTACTTTCGGAGAAATGTTTATATGCTAGAGACCCAACGGGAAATAGAAGGTGTGCTGTTCAATTTGTTCTTATCCTTCCAGATTCATTTGCCCCAGAGCTGGTTTTAAGTTTATTACGTTACTCTGTGCTACGAGGATTGCTACTGTTGTCATCTCTAATTTTCCATCTTAGTGAACCACTTGTGAACCACTGATCCTTTTTAGTGAAAGTAAGGACACCAGAAACACAGGTGTAACAAGAAACTATGCACGTTAATGCAGGCAATGAAAGAATAAACCCACAAGTGATGTGAGAATCTGAGAAGCTTCACTCCTGTGAGGTAAAATAGTTGCTGAGGTCAAACAAAACTTGTCCCATCCTCAATGAACATGCTACGGTTATCGGGGAGGAAATAAGAGGTCAGAGGAAATCATAGCAAATGTCACATTTTATATTTGCCCAATGTGAACAGAATTGCTTCAGCCCTTTATTCCTCCAAAACTGCCAAACTTCATACTCAGCCCTGACAGAACCACTTCTGAGAATGTGGAACAGGGAACTCGGTGGGGACAGGACCGTGACTGCGTTTCCTCCTCCGGAACGCTGCCATCCAGCCTGGCACTGGGACTGGGCCAATTCTACAGATTTTTGTTGAAACAAAGGAACTTGTTACCACTACCAGCCTCAGGCACGTGCCTGTAATTTCTCCCACTTTACCACTGTTTACCCTCTCCCACTGTGTACATTCAGCAGGTGCAAACAAATGGTGTTTTTCTGTCTGCTCAAAGTGCACAGGGGAGAGGAGTCATGCCCTGAGGCACAGGTGACACATCGTTTTTGATTTGCGTGTCAACCATAATTAGCAGGTAGTGATTTCTTGGAGGGAGGGAGTGCGAGGGATTCTGAGGCCATGTCTGATTTCAGCGGGAAAGAGGATGATGATCAATTCACAGTCAAGTGTACAGGCTGAGAATGAAAACTGGCCTCCCTTTGACCACATATTTTCCATTTCCATCTTTGCTTAGTTGTGTGGACAGTGACAAGCGAAACACTTTAAGTGCAGTTGGTGGAAGGGAAGATGCCAGCAGGGAGTGGAGGAATGATTAACAACACCAACCTTTTGGTGGATTCTCCAAAAATCTCAACGCTTCACCTGCCTACAGCCTGCTCCATGCAGGAGACCATATGAAGCTTCTGGGACAATTAATGACACAAATCAGTGGTTCCCATACCTGAATGAACATCAGAAATACCAGTGGAACCTTATAAAATCAAGTTGTCGACTGAGACATTTTGGATCCTATGCTCCAGGACAACATTTAGGACCTGGTCTTTAAAAGCACATCATCCTCTGATGGCTCACATGTACACACAAGTTTGGGGTCTGGGATGGATCTACAGGGAGGATTGGAATCCTCCCCAGCAGATGCCTGGAAGCTGTCTGCCAAAGCTGCTGTGTAGGGTTCCTACACAGCACTACCAGGTAGTGTAGGCCAGACTGATTCCCAGAAATCCTATTGCCTCTGTTTTTGTTATTTTAGCAGCCATTGACAATCGTGGCCTAGATGCTTTAATTTGTTAGGGCATGGAAATAATGGCATCCTTTCCTTTTCCTCTGTTAACTGCAACATTTCTATAAAGAGAACTAGAAACAAGGGAAGTGTCCATCAACTGTAGAATAAATACATAAGCTGTCATGCCAAAGAATTATATACAGCAATGAAAATGATCAAACTGTCACCATTTGCAGCAAGTTTATAGACATAATGTTGGACAAATTAATATAGAATAAAGAGTATATGATTCCATTTATGTCAAGTTAAAAAAACCCAGCAAAACTAACTTATGGTAAAAGAAATCAGATAGCAGTTACCTTTGAGCAAGTAAAGATTGAGAAATCACAAAGGGGATTTATGTGATGTCATTAATATTCTTTTTAAAAAATTTACATGGGCATGTTGACTTTGAAAAATACAGTGAGCAGCACACTTATGATTTGTGCACTTGGAACTATGTTATATTTCCATTGAAAGGCATTAAATGAAAGTGAACTGTGGCATCCCCTCTCTTAGGGGCTTCCTACCAACATGGCGGCCCAGGTTACTCTGTACACTGACCTCTAGCACTCTCTCTACCAACCTGTGGGTCACCTACTGGCCCCATGTATCCTCCTTCTAGCCCAGCAGAGTAGGAGCCCAGTCTGTTGTTGCTGGTGTGCATGACAGAAGGAGAGGACATCAAGTGTCAGGGTTAAAGATGCCGGAACCTCAGCAAACAGGAGTTACTCCAATGACAGAAACCACAAGGAAACGGCAGGGTTTTTCCCAGTCAGTGCAAGAAGTGCCAGTGGCTCAAAGATTCATTAGTCCCTCAATGTTCTGCCGTTGTATAAAAATGAAAATGCATTTAACTTTTAGATCAGATGCCATAGAACTATTTACTGTTCTTTTGCGATGCAGAGTCATCTAAATTTAATGTGAAGAGTTGTTATAAGAACTTCCATCACATGTTGTCCTGCAAAATACTAATCAAGGGAATTATTTAACCCCATGACATTCAAGTTACCATGTCTCTTTCTAGGGTTCTGTTTACTCATAACACTCTTTATCCAACCAGTGTGATGTTTTGGATTAATTGATGTATTGTTATATTAAAATTAAAATCAATAGCTGGTAAAATTCTGTTGTGAAAAAACAACTTTGTTGCTTGACCAAAATACTTCTGTCATTCTTTAAAAACAAAACTGACCAATTAATTGTATTCAATTAGTTTGTAGATAAACTTTAAATGTTTCCTCGCACACTGTTGGTTCTTTCAACCACAGGGATGGTTCACTCTCTGGATGGAAATATCTTCATTGGTAACAACACCAACAGCAATTACAGTGAAACAGATGCTAGTGAGTAAGACCCGTGCGTTCTTGTATAACCTGATGACAGATACCTGAAGAACATCCCAATGTGTGTCTTTCTGTTCCCATGCCCTAGATGTTCTGTGAACCCAGAGTGTCTTCAGGGTGACTGGCGCTCGCCTTCCCTGTTCTACAGGTGCAGTCCCTTGTCCTCCTGAAACAGGTGCGGTGGGACACATGCAGTAAACTAGCAAGTAGTCCAGGACCCCAGGGTTTCTCTTTCTATGCTAATCGGAATTCAGATATTTGGTGAACACAATGAAATGTCGTTTGGGTTTTGTTCACCCCAACGTGTGCTTTACTGTAAGAGGAACCATCGATACTCAGATGAGGTTTTTAAAAAATATTTCACCTTTATACATGTTATTATTAAGTTTCAAGATTGGTTTCCAATGAGAATTTTATCCAGAATGAGGTATTGAGATCTGGAGAACTAAAAATTTCATTTCACATAGCATAGATGTTTGCATCATTAAAAATGCAAATGTTGATTCTTCTGTGGAAGAACCACGCAATATGCTCATTCTGCCACTAGAGGGCACCAAAATAAGTACAGTGTGGAGAGAGAGAGTAGGTTTAGGATTTGCTCATAGAAAAATAATATAATAATTAGTAAATACTATAAGAATAAACTCTGTGTTCTGTGTACTTACGACTGTAGACCTACTTTTGTCTCACCCTGTATTTTAAGTACAAGGAAGCAGACTTTCCACAGAAAAAGACAAGTCAAACTTTAGGAAACAAAAATTGATTAGGTACAATTAATGTACCTCATAAAAACATATACAAACCTAATTAGAGATTTATACAGTTGGGGAGAATTATGAGCACATAAGGAAATTCAACTTTTATTTTTTATTGATTGACTCTATGCCTTTCTATTCATTCATGTGTACATATTCTCACCTAATTTGTTAAGGATTTACTAATGAGAAAGCAGCTCCAGAAGTCACAAATATTTCTTTGTTTTATAGGTGGACACATTGAAATTCAAAGTGAGGAGAAGTCATTTGCCTGAATTCATTTCATTTGTTGATCCTGAAATCAGAACCTGAGTTCAGATCCTCTAAATATGACGATTTGGATTGAGTTCTTATCTAAACAACGAGCTAGGGAGTGTGATCTCACAGAAATAAACAGTGTCCAGAGGGGTCTTCACCTGCTGCAACATGTTTTAAAGGCAAATCAGCAGATAACAGTGTTCCCTTCCCTTTTACATGTCATTCTCGTCCTCCACAGGCATTTCTGTGTAGTGTTTGCCGTGGTTATCCCTAACTGGTGGACTCAAGTTTGGTAGCTGCACCTGTCTTCATGATCAATGGGCATTGCTCTGCCGTTGATGCAGTTAGGACCACTGGATGCTGTCAGCAAGAGCCCAGGATGAGTGCACGGGTCAGGCTCTGGTTGGTATCATTTTAACTCTCACGAGCATGACCTTTTTCCCTCTTCTTGGGACCCCCAAGGAAATTATTGCCCCTCTGGCCGCAGCTGACAGTGAGTAGATCTTTGGTGGGTAGATGTCTGTGTGTATGGATGACTGAAATGTCACTTCTATTCCCCTAGGACCATAGCTACTGGGAAATAAAGAACGCTGAATTCCAAAATAGGATCCCTTATAGCAGTAGGTGGGGTACGCATAGAATTCAGCACTGGAAACCTACCAGCTTCTCTCTCTCTGTTGGTACTGCTTCCCTAGAAGCTCAAGGAGCAGAGGGTGAGGATTTTAAGAGCAATAAGTAGCTGGTTCTTTGCTGATCTCATCCCTGTGCCTGCCTCTGTCATGCTTCTTGTCCTGATGTTTTATAATCAGCAGTTTCCTTTCCTGTGTCCTCCTTTTGGGCTGTGCATACCTCAAGAACAGGGGCTACCTCTTGATATCTTATTTTTTGGTATAACCTCATGATTTAGCACAACGCCTGATACATGAGGAAAACACAGTAAATAATAATTGAATGAATGCATAAAAAACCTATGAAAATAAAAGAAAAATATACAGCTGTGTAAAGACTAAACGTTTGCAAAACTTAAACACAGAAAATAGGCTGCATAGGAAAGAAAACATTTACTTCTCATGTTGGAATAAAAGCTAGTAGGGAGACCCCAGTCTTCTGAGTATAAGGCTTAAATCATTTAGAGCAGAATGCCTAGAAAAGCTTATGTAAAAAAAAATTTAAAAGCCCATCTGGTATGATATTACAATATCAGTCTGTATTTTGGGGAAAAATAACAAAACACAAATGCACACCTATTATTTTTATTAGAACAATCAACCAGAAAGTAAAGATGAACAGAATCATTTTGGCCAGAGGGTATTTTTTTCTTTTGAAAGATTTTATTCATTATTTTCAGAGAAGGGGCAGGGAGGGAGGAAGAAAGGGAGAGAAGCATCAATGTGTGGTTGCTTTTCACCTGCCTCCAGCTGGGGACCTGGCTGGAGACCTGGCTTGCAACCTGGTTATGTGCCCTGGCTGGGAATTGAACCAGCAACCTTTGGATTCACAGGCTGGTGCCCATCCACTGTGCCACCAGCCAGAGCTGAGGGAGTATTTTAAAAAGATTGATTTCCCAGTGGGGGTGTAAAACCCCAGGAGGAACATGAGATTTTTATGTTTATCTAACTCAGGTTTAGATTTCAAAAGGCTGGGAAACAATAACTTGGCGTAAATTACACTGTTCTTCCTGGGGCCCTCTGCCTGGTCTGGAGAGCTGCAGAGGCCACAGAACCTCAGGGTTCTGTTAAACAGGGTCATTTCTATTTACTATGGTCTGAGGAGTCTGGGGAAATAGTCACCCAATTCAACCAGGTATCTGGATTTTCCTGAGCTTCAACTGGAGCACTTATGTCCTACCTCCTCCAGCTCTTCTCACAGGACAGAATTTAATGTCTCTTCCGTGGTCAGATCCATACCACCCCTTCCCTCCAGCTTCCCCAGAGCATAAACCTTAGTAAACCCTCATCTAGGTACCTTTCTCCTCTCCACCTGCCATTGAGTAGCTGCATTCCACACCATCCACTATTCTATTTTACCTACAGCTCTAATTGGTACAGGCCTTTCAGATTTATAAGGGGCAACCACATACATGATCCTTTATAGTAACAAAAGGGTGTGCAGTCAACTTGAGGGCTGTAAGGTAGGTGCAGAGATTGCCCATCCTGTAGGCCAGCAGGTAGATGGTCATCTACCAGTGCCTAGCGGGGAGGACCCTGAATCTCATCAAGCCCCTCCAACCTACATACCAGTTCACGAGAAACACATGGGATAGAGAAAAGCACTAAATGATAGGAGGGGATCCAGCAGTTCAACATGAGAAAGGTTGCAGGGCAAATGACCTGGTTTATTCAACAAAATGGTGTAGAAGACGGGAGAGGGGAGCTGTTATAAATGAAAAGAGACTTAGGAACAAGTTCATCAGAGGCAATGCATGGATCTTGCTTAGATCCCAACTCAAACACACTCACTGCTTAAAGACATTTGCCAGACAATCTGAGAAAGTTAAATAAAATCTGAATATAAGATGGTATTAAGGAATTGTTCATTTTTTAAAGTTAACAATGAATTCATTTAAACATTATTATTGTTAATTTGTATAAGTGGATATTTTATTACGTTAAACAAATTTGTGGTTTAGAGTTCCTAAAGTATGTACATGAGAGAAATAGTATTATGTCAAGGATTTACTTTGAAATACTCCAGCAAAAACAAACAAACAACAACAACAAAAACAGGAGTGTGTGTTTGCACATGCAATCATCAAATAGAATTGCAAACTGTGCACATTGTTAAACTGGCTGACAATATTGTTATTGCAAACACAAAGGGTTGGTCAAGTCCTCTTTCAATGAACGCTGCCTTCAGGCTAAATAATTTGTAGCCAGGTCTGAAAGGAAGGCCCAGGCTGTTGAGGTTTCTCCTCATCCAGGAGGGTTTCAGAAGGGTCCGGTGATCCGCAGGGCCACTGCCAACTGATGTACATAAGCTCCAAAATCTCTCTTATCTCACACCTACCCTGAAGACCAGGAAAACCTTGGAAATACTCATGTACTCCCATTAGTTTTCATTATTAAAAAACATATCAACCCATAGGGTTATGATCTATATATCATGAACTACAGTCATAATGTGCTTCAGCAAGGTTGAACAACTTAATAAATATTCTTTCAACCATTTTAGAACAATGATTATTCTACCTGAAAATACTCAAAACATGCTTCACTCAACCAGGGAGTCCTCCTTTTACCCGGGGACTTTACAACAGTGTGGTACCATCTCTCCTTGTTTGGGAGAATGCCAGCACGGCTCTGTTTTGTCATTGATTTCCAGTGCTGTACTCCATCCTAGGGTTCAGTCTATTTTTAAGGTACATATAAAAGTTTATCAAAGAGAAAAATATTCTCTACAGGAAAAAATATTTGTACTTGTCTATCTCACTTACAATGGCTGAATTTAGTCCAATTACCAACTAAAAGGAGATGATTTTTCACATTTCCATGAAATCAATCCATCAAGACTGTGTCTGGGATTAGCATGGTTTTAGGATCTGAGCGACATTAGGTCCCTTAATGTCCTGGCTACAGAAGGTAGATCTGAAAAACGTGAAGGGAAAAAAGGATATTAATATGATTCCAGGGGAGAAAAGACATTGCTAGATCTTTTAATTAATAAGAAATTATTTGGTAAACTTATTTGCAAATATAATATTGATTAAATAATGGTTATTTTCTTTAATTGCACATTCTTAAGATGTACAAATTTTTATACTGGTTGCAAATTTCAAATTATATACAGGTTTCAAATATCACTTCCAAAATTTCAACTATGCTTGAAAATGCAAAGAGAAAAGTAATACTTACTCATATCCGTATTTTCCAGATACATCTACCACCATTTCTGCTCCTAACTTATTTTGAGAACGTCCAAATGAATGTTCCTTCCAAATGAACTCAATACTTGTAATGTTGCCAACATTAACTTCTGCATCAATTAACTTTGTATAAGTCATGCCTGGCTTGAGTGTTCCACTGTAAAGAGAAAAGTAAGAGTCATAATCTTGTTCTGGGTAGTCGCCATGCTGACGTGAAAGGCATCTGTGTGTGCTCCATGGGAGAGAAAGTTGCATCTGCTGGCAATTGCTTGTAGGTCTGTTTCTTCTATTCATATTGGTCAGCAATCTCAAAATAGCATGGTCCCAAAACTTGAGAGAAGGATGAGGTAAATGGGAAGCTTGACTAGTTGATTTTGGGGGGATGCCTAGAGAGGCATTATCTTGATGAGTTCTCCATAATGATCGATCTGGTCTTGGCCTTGTAGTATCAGAAACCAGATTTTATTGACAGCAGGAAATGATGATCCCGTCAATGATGGACTAATTCACCTAAATGTGATTTATAACTACAAGACGGTTCATCCGTTTGCCATGGAGAAATGCTCCCTTTCATTTACCAGTATGTTCTCCTATTCCTTCCCTGGTACCTTCTTTATCTTTATAAAAAGAGTTGGGGATCAAAGATGTTTTGGTGGGCATGGCTCCAGAGCAGAGTGAAGTGGGTTATCTGAGGTGTATGGCATGTTTTATCTAAGCCAAAATGAGAGATTTCCTATTCCTGCTGTTTTCCTATTCTTTGTTATTGTCCGTCTCTTCTAACTGGAACGTAAACTCCACAAGAGTAGGACTGTGTCTTTATTGCCAGTAATTAGAACAATTCCTGCCACAGAGTAGGCATTTATATGTTCGTTGAATGAATGAATGAATGTTGCTATTCCCAGGGCCCCTTTTATTCCATCAAATGTAGAACTAATTGATTTCATTTAGTTTTTTTCCAAGTTGCTCCCTGAACTGCCTCCGCTCGGCACATATGGGACAGCCCTTCATGACACTGCCACTAGAAGCTCAAATAGCTAAAACGTAATCTTCAGTGAATCCAGACTTGAAGCTCGGCTCAAGGCTAGCTCACCAATTCATTGAGCTGACTTCATTTTAAGATGGGGCATCTAGTGTGAACCTGAAGTGCTTGATAATTCTTAAAACAGGGTTGGGCAACTACACTACAACATTGCAAACAGCTTCTCCACACGTTAGAAGTACAGAAATGTCAAAACGTTTCCTCATAGATCTTAAGAGGGCAGGAACTGTATATTTGAACCACCTGCCCCAGACCAGGTGCCTTTCCTCAGGGCTATGACCACAGAGCCTTGAGCAGCGTGTTGTGGGCCTGGGTCAGGCACACGCTTGTGCTGAGGGGCTCACAGAGACATGACAAATAGGTGGAAATGCAATGCTAAGCCAGGGCAGGGTATGTGGAACAAAGGAACAGGAGCTGTTCCTTTGTGGGGGACACACCTGTGTGGGGATGTGTTCAATGCTGGAGGTGCAGCCAGGGAAACCTGGCTGAGCTGAAGGTGAACGCAGCCATACATGACAGACAGGACCAGAACGGTGCTGTCTGGCCATTAACTAGGGTTTGGACAACCCACATTTGCAGTCAGTGGCCCCAAGGCAGGACAGTGCGCACAGACTTGGCCAGGATGATTAATCTGATGGAGCATCCTTCATGGGCCACAATAACTGCAAAAAATGTGCCCCATATTTGAAGATGGTGAAAATCAAAGAGGCGAAAACATTTAATCCATTCATCAGTTTGCAAAAGGGTAACATCTAATAAGTGTGTGATGTTCATTCTAAAACGAATCACAGAATTAAGCAATGAAAGTGAAATATGTAATACAACAGTCCTAAAGGCTGATCAAAGAAAAAATGAAGGAAAACTCAAGACATAGGTGAATATCTCTACTGAGTTATTTGTACCTCTGTCCCAACACAAGTCCTATAGCGTAGGTGCCACTGAGGTAGCGTATAAGAAATTTGGCAATTGCTATAAAAGTCTTAAAAGCCATTTGAAGTCTACACAAATAAAAATACATGCCAAATCTGTATAACATTAAAGGCCCTGGATAGCAGGGTAACTGTATATCTGGTTTATTTTCCAGTCAGCTTTCTCCTACTTGCTTCCTTTTCTAGATCTGTCTTTTCATGTAATCATTTCCTAACATTTTCTCTTTGTAGCTTGACCTGGGGAGAAAGATGTGTATTATGATTTTTATTTCATATCTGGGAAACATGAAGTAAAAGGGTAAGTCAAATAAAACACCCTAGGTTGTGGGTTTACAGGGAAAGCCCAGCTGGAGCTGCGGCTGCCTCTGTCAGACCCGCGCCAGCGTAGCATTGCTGGCCGGCACCCCCTAGTCACCTACCTGGCCACCCCAATCTCCTCCGTCTTCCCAGCTGCTCCTCCTACACGGAGGAATATGCTCCCTTGAGTGGCATTGTTTCCCTGCAGTCTGACGGACAACTTGTGCCTCCAACCTTGACAGAGAGAAGAATGAAGGGTTACGGATGTGTGGAGGAGCGAGGCAGGCTGGGCATTTTTATGTAAACACAACTTTGGAAATGTCAGGATGTAAGTGGAACCAGGCTGCTCACATTCACGAAAATAAATTCAACTTTAGGTAGTTTGAGTGCATTTGGTGAAAAACTATGTTGAAAAATACACACAAATGTTCATGTTCTAATTTTCCATAAGTAAATAGTTCCGTGGTATTTTAGAAAGGACAAATTTTTAATTTTCCAGGCATTTTAAGACTTTTTAAAATGGAAGTTAAGTGCCTTCTTCTGTTCATTTCCTTTGTATTCTGCGGAATGTATCACAGCCAGGTGTTTATATGCTGTAGTTTGATGATGGACCTGGACAAAATCTAGAAAACCTGATGGGCAAGAAGGTCTGTGCAGTTACAATTACTTTAGAGAAAAATTGTCGCTTCCACTCCAGCTGGGATATGTGCTAGGAATGCCCAGATGGTACAGGTCTACGGGCACCCACCTGCCAATAGGATAGATCCATTGCCTATGGTCAAGTGTAATGTTAAACAAATTGTAGTACTAAAGAGATTTTTCATTCTGAATTCTGTAATTATCACATGCTTCATAACACATTGTAAACAGTGCAATTCTTCATAAAGTTATTTGAAAAGCATCAGAAAGGGGAAAAAATCCTACTAGAAAGAATTTTCAATTCATGAGTTAATCACTGCCAGAGAGTTCTCTCTCCTTCCTCAGCCTGTCCCATAGCAATAAGGTTCCCTCTGTCTCTTCTCCAATGACACCACCGTCCCCAAACTCACCAATGGCGAAACACATGTTTCATCCCATGAGCCCCTTTGAACTCCTGCCTCCTTTGCCTGTTCCCCACATTCCATGCAGGGACTGCATCTTTCCTTCCTCATCATCCTTCTTTCCTTGGCTCCTTTAACTACTGCCCATATGAATTCTCCTCCCTCCATCTCTATTTCTCAGTCTTTTTTTTTTTTTTTAAGATTTTATTTATTATTTTTAGAGAGGGGAAGGGAGAGAGGCAGAGAGGGTGAGAGACCTCAATGTGTGGTTGCCTTTCACCTGCCTCCAGCTACGGACCTGGCTGGAGACCTGGTTATGTGCCCTGGCTGGGAATCGAACCAGAGACCTTTGGGTTTGCAGGTCGGCACCTCATCCACTGTGCCACCAGCCAGGGTTCTCAGTCTCTTTTGCAGGGGCCTCTCTCTGCTCTCTTTCTTACCAATTGGAGACACTTCTCTTGGGTGAATTTACCATTGACTTTCACAGCTCTGGCTACTGTCTAAATGTGGGTGACTCTCACACCTCTATCACCCTGTAGACCACATCTGTGTCCAGGGGCTGCGACCCACATCTCTAACTGCCCAGTGAGTAAGTCCTAAAGGCACCTCCAACCCATGTGAGAGCTGGACCCATCAACTCACTCCAAACCAGCCTTTTTCTTGTGTTTCCAAGTTCAGAAATTGGCCCATCGTCCCCTCAGCCAGAATGACCTTGCCTTCTCCATCGCCTGCATTCCTTGTACCTAGCCACCAAGTGCCTTTTTGTTGCCACCTCTTAACCATGTCTGCGCTCTCTCCACATCTCTCTACCTCTCTGACTGGTGTGCTCAACAACTGTTCTTTTTCCGTTTTTCTCGCAGCTTTGCT
This sequence comes from Noctilio leporinus, assembly GCA_004026585.1. Lineage (NCBI taxonomy): Eukaryota > Metazoa > Chordata > Mammalia > Chiroptera > Noctilionidae > Noctilio > Noctilio leporinus. Next base: position 91,213 of record PVIW01001842.1, read on the forward strand.
GAGATAAAATGTACATACAACATTAGGAAATTTTAAAGGGTACAGCATGACAATTTGATATACTACAGAGATTGTGAAATGGTGGCTACAGTCAAGTTAGTTAATACACCTATCACCTCACATAGTGCGAAGATAACACTGTTATAAGAGGTTATTCTCCCTTACCTTGTCCCCATCTAATCCATGCGGCAATTAACTAGCATGATTTTTCTAAAAAAACAAACAACAACAACAAAAACACCTGATAACCATCATACCCTTCAGGAGTTTTCCATGAGCCCAAAGAGGAATCCCAAATGCCTCACATGGTGCACAATTTCATTATTTGACCCATTGATTTCTCTCTTGGGCTGCCTTTCACATTGCTCTCCTCCTGGTCCCCGCAATTCCTGCGGGCCCCACCTCCAGGCAATTTTGTTCTGCCAACGGTACTCCCCACTTCCTTGTCCTGCCCTAGTCTGTTCAAGGTCCGTTCAGAAATCACTTTCCCTCAGAAAGCTCCTCTGTCCTGGTTGTGGAAGCTCCTCCATTGTCTCCTAACACAAGGCTTCCTGAAGCTAAGGCTGTTTTCCCTCCATCTTCCTCACCAGCCTGAACTTACCTTCCTGTTCCCTCTCTCCATCCTCGGAGCCTGGCCCACTGCCCACTTATTTAGCAGATCCTTAGCAAAAAATTATCAAAAACTAAAAGATAAGTACCTGAGAGCATGACAAGAAAGCTTAGTTTTAATACTTACGGGCAAACGGGGAGAGAGGCCCAGTGTTTAGAAAATAATAGGATCTATTAGGCTTTCTATTTTTGAGGTGAAATCTATCAGCAAAATGACCCATCGTCGGGCAACCGTCTTTGGGACAATGGAAGCAATTTCCCTGGTGACAGAAAACATGAGGTAATCAGAAATGTAATTAGAAATGTCCTCCAATAAATTATGACATAAATAATAATTAACCTTTGGAATTTAAGTAAAGTGTACATATTTCAAAATGACTACGTTGCCTAACAGGCTCCACAGCTTGTTTTCAAAAGCAAACAAACAAAAAATTACACAAAAACTGACGGAAAAAGAAAAATGGCCTTTTCGAAAAATGGGTAAACAATGTGAATAGACAACCCACAGAAAAGGAAAGGCAAATAGTCAATAACTATGTAAAAAGATGCTCCATCTTGCTAGCTGTCAGGGATGCGCTAATTAAAACAACATGCAATTTCATACTCAGCAGATTTGCAACAATTCAAACAATCGGCAAACTCCAGGACTGGTGAGGACACTGAGTGGGGGTTTCTCATTTGCTGCAGATGAGAATATAAATTCACAGAAATTGCAGACAGCAATTTGGTAATGTCTGATAAAGATGGAAATGCACATACGAGTTGACAATCTCATGTCCATTAAACACCACCCAGAAACTTCCACCCAAGTACATAAGGAGATAGGCAGAGTTGTTTATTGCCAAGTTGCTTTTAATAACAAAAATCTGAAAACCAACAAAACACCCATTAGTGGGGGAATGAACAAATAAATTGTGACTGATTCCTACAAAATAAATATATGGAGCTATATACATCAACGTAGATTTCAAATTTATAAAATTTAATGAACAAACAAACATAAAAAGCCAATCCAGAAAGATACTTATAGTACGATGCTATTTATTTGATATATACCTGATTCACTTCCAACTCTGCTTTAGGGTAGGGAGTGAGGAAATGTAAGGGACTTAAATTCTTTAATTTTATTTGTTTTAAAATCTAAAACAAAACTAAACAGATGTTAACTTTAAAAATTTTTGGGTGGAACTCTTTTGAGTATTTGCTTTTTAGATTTATAAGCCATGGATATTTGAGGTAGGACTACAGTACAACATTCTGTTTAAAACCTCATGTTTAAAAAAGAAAAATTCTAACAAATTCTGACAAAAATGATAATGGTTCACATTTACTGAGGGCTTATCATGTACCAGGCACTATTCTAAGCACTTAGGTTCATTTAACTCAATTAATCCTCACAAAGCCCGTTATTATTCTAATAATTTTAGTCCCCCCCCCTTTTTTTTTTAACAGACATGGAAACTGAAGTTCAGAAAAGTTAAATAATTTGTCCAGTGTTGCACATGTGGTAAATGATGAAACAAGAATATGACTGAAGAAGCCTGATGCTAGAACCTCTCTTTATTTTATGTTATTCTATTTTTTATAACTATTTCAGTAAAAATACAATAAAACAAGCTAAGGAAACTGACTCAATGTCTTCTAAAAGTGTAACCATAATTTGCATTATGTGGAAAAGGAATCTAAGGTTTTCAGTCTGGCAGATTGAACCTGATTACCTATGAATATACCGTGAGTCTAAGGGTCTGCTTCCACCTGTATGGTCAATGCCAGAACCTTTTAGCTACTCAGAGCAGCATCTGGGCCATTAGAAGGGGGAGGTGGACAAAAAAGAAGTTAAAGCGGGTAATGTCAGTGTTTGGCTGTCAGGCTTTCTGAGAACAGTTCACCAGGGCATGTTCCGAGTAAGGACAACTGGCTAAGGGAACTGAGAAAATGGCCTGAGGACATCCACTTACCTTAATCTGTAACAGGAGGGAATGCTTATCTCTGCCCCAACCCCACACTTACTCACAAAGTGCTATTACTTAAGATAAACTTAGATGGAACCTCTTTGATGTTTTTCTACTCTGATCGAACAGTGGTCTCTAAACACAAGAGGGAAAATCTTTCCACTTCCCACTACAAAATAGATTTTCTTTCTCCTTTTCATAGTGATAACCAAATGAAAATATGCTCAGCTCAGATCCCACACTGCAGGCTTTATGACTCCAGTAAAATCAGATTTGGTATTTTGTCACGTATTGATCTGCGTGGAACTCCTGTGAGCTATCTTGCCTTAGTTCTGCTCTGTATAAATAATTAAATTTTAATAAAATAATTTTAATGTTCCAAGTCAACAGTGAAGTGTTTGGTTGTAGCTATTGATTGGTTCAGCTTCTTGGGGCATTTTTGAGAAGGACATTTAAAATATATACGTAGAAAAATTTTTTTGCCCTGGACTTATTCCAGTTATACAATAGCACCTCATTACTGCATAACAAATGCCCCCCCCAAAGCAAAATTGGATATAATGTTCAAAAGAGCTGAAACAACCAGAATACAAATAGTTGGTTTACTTAGTTAAGCCATTCAGCAACCTCAGCTGCTATTTAGTCCTCAGTACAGAATTTACTATTTCCCCAAGTGGCAGATGCCTTTTTTTTTTTTAAACCACAAACTTGAAGCCCTAATTTTTAGTTCGCTGAACATGCTTCAAAAAATGACTTGCTAATTAAATTGCAGTGCAAAACGCTTTACTTACTGCTGTAAAAGATTCGTAGGATCTACAGGGATAAGCAACAAATGCATCAGGGTTGAGAATGCTTTCCATATAAAAGCGATGACTTCGGGCATGGTTGCACTCAAAGAAGGAAGCCACTTCTGTGAAAACAATTTCCAATGAACTGATAGCAATGAACCGGTGAACTGATAACTGGGAGTATGAACCACTTCTTGAAAAAAGTAATTTGAAACGACAGTTTCTTGACTTGGGTCTAGACTCTTGGATATTGCCCATTTATCAGTATTACATAGTGTTTTCTCTGTACCAAAGGATTCTTTATGTGAATCTAAAGGGACACTGAAGCAGGGTAAAAACAAACGCAAATACAGGTGGCCTTATGCGTTGACACTAATCTCCTCCACACTTCCAGATCTCTGACCTAAGCACTTAGAGCTTTGACTAATCCTGTGCGTGTAGCATTTCCTTAGGCCAATTACTTCTGTCTCCCTGTCTCAGAAGGAAGGACCAAACTCCCTGCTATTCAAACACACAGAGCCAGCAATGTTAACCAATGCGCGCCTTCAGCTGAGCTTCAAGGTGTGACAGGTGGGTGGTGTTATAAAGGATGCTATAGCCAAACTAATTTTGTCATTGTCAGGCATAACATTATTTAGGATTATTGTAATAATTTATATACTAGATTAAATACGTTTGTGTATTCTGAAGATATCATACATAGCATCCTAGTCATCTGTGTTCTTTTTACCTTACATAACATTTTTACTGTATGGCATGAACCATTGTTCCAATGACCCATGCTGCTAGGCTGATCTTTAAGAAACTAGATTTTGGTTTTAGTGTATGTGGGACATCATTGTTCTCCAACAGGACCCTCCGATGACTCACTGCTTTCTAGGGCTTCGCCCTCCTGCAATACCATGTCGCCGTTCCTCCCTTCAGGAGACAAGCCTATATTTTCACGCTTCTGGGTTGCAGGTTAGTCTCATGACCTGGTTGGACCAATGGAAAGTAAAAGAACCGACACTGCGCAAGTTCTGGGTCCTTGGTCTTAAGAGACCTCCCAGTACCCATTCTTGCTTTTTCGGAACCCAGGTTCCATGTTAAAAAATCCAGGTTAACCGGCTGGGGTGAGAGGCCCCAAAGGACAGCTTCAAGACAAGAGCAGGTACCAAGGCCCTAGACCTGGGAGGCCATCTTGGGCCTCCCCCCTCAGTTTAGTCCTGCCCCACCCCCAGGGGATCCCATCACATGGGTGACCCCAGGGGACATGTGGAGGAGCAGAATGTCGGCAGAACTCAGCCTGAGCCGTGAGCCTCAGAGCCCTGGGTGTAAAACCATCGCTGTTTTAAGCACTATGGTTTGTTATGCCGTAGGGAACTGAGACAGCATCATTTCACAAATGCGATAATTGGCATCATCCTGTTTTGTTTCTTGTTTTTTTAAATGGGACCTTCTTTTATATAAGGTCTCTTTACCTACAGACTTGAATTCAAAATTCATTGTGATTTAGGCAAGATGGTTCATTAGAATAGAGGGAACTCTGAATTTTAAAAGCAATGACTTTTTAGTTATAAATATAATGTAAAATAGAATATCTTGAAGTTTTAAAACTCATCTAAGGATCTAGCATAAGTGATAAGTGTGTTTTTAATCCAATGAAGTTGTAGAAAATATTATGTCTCAAAATGACAGCTTATGACAAATGCATGTTTTACTTGAATTAATTCTTCGCAGAATTTCAAAGTCTCTGTGTATAACATTATGTTATAGAAAGGAGTCTTATGATCTATATTTTATCCTAATAGGAAGGATTTTAAATGATAAAATGGAAAATAAGAGAACTATGTTTTATATAGACCTTTTTTGAACAAATATTGCTCATCTGTACTAGGTAGTGTTGCCTTTAATTCTGATTTTGAGTAGCTATACTTCCTGATTTTTAAAAACACTCATTGCAAGCCCTGGCTGATGGCACAGTGGATAAATCACTGGCCTGTGAACCCAAAGGTCACTGGTTCGATTCCCAGCCAGGGCAAAATAACCAGGTTGCAAGCCAGGTCTCCAGACAGATCCATAGCTGGAGGCAGGTGAAAGGCAACCATACATTGATGTTTCTCTCCCTCTCTGCCTCTCTCCCTTACTTTCTCTCAGGGAAAAAAAGAAATACTCATTGCAAACAGGTACTTTTAATCACATATACTCTCTGAGAATGAATATTAAAACTTTCATAATTTTTTTCTAGTGAAGAGGAAGAAATTTGAGTGTTTCTCAATGTCATGGTTTGCATATCTTTCCTCTACATCAGCCAAATAGGAGATCAACTAATTATATTATCTGGATATTCTTATCACATGGAATTATGTGGTGAGATATTTAGAATCATACAGATATTTATTATCATATTATAATACATTATATTATTATGTATCATTATATATTATGTGTAATAAATTTTACTATTTACATGATGATATTAGTTAGAGATGGGGAAGAATGGAATTCCCAAATAATAACTTTTTGGTGCCTTTTAACTAAGTGCTTGCCTTATAGGTATTATTATTATTAAAAACCACTATTATCCCCAGCCAGGGCACATAACCAGGTTGCAAACCAGGTCTCCAGTCAGGTCTGTGGCTGGAGGCAGGTGAAACGCAACCATACATTGATGTCTCTCTCCCTCTCTGCCTCTCTCCCTTCCCCTCTCTCTAAAAATAATGAAATAAAATCTTAAAAAAAAAAAAAAACACTATTAAGGGTTAAATACTATTTGTTTAATTTATGATTAATTTGTGATCCAAAGTAATTCTGTTAAGTAAGTCAAACCACTTTTCTCTTCTGCTCAAAACCCTCCCATCCCTTCCATCCTGCTACAGTAAATGCTGAAGTCTTGACTATCATCCAAAAGACCCTATAGTATCTCCTTCTGTCACTTGTTTCTTTTCTAACTTCATGCCCGACTACTCTCCCTTTTTTTTCACTTCACTCCAGCCACGGTAGTCCCCTCAATGCCCTGAACCTCCCAGGCAGGCTCCTACCTCAGGCCCTTTGCACTTGCTACCCCCACACCTCAGCTGGGAATGCCTTTCCCCTAGATATCCACGTGGCTAACTCCTCTAGGCAATCTTTTAGTTAGGACTCCTTGGCTTCTTTCTCCACCTCACCCCTACTGTCAGCAACACATCATAGTCCCATTCCATGATTTATTTTGTTTCCTTACCACTTATTCTATTATGTTTTTTAGCAAATTAGAATATGAGCTTCGTCAGAAAGATTTTTGTCTTTTCATTCTTACACTGGCTATTTCTAGAATAATGTCTGACACCTAGTAAGTACTCAATACATATTTATTGAATGAAGGAACCCTCCTTGTTTAGATTGAATGACTATAATATGCTAGACATGCTGATAGGCACAAAGTACACTAAGGCAATTGGACATGAACCCTGATCTTGCAGATCTCACAACTAGTGACAGATCCACACAGGGGACTCCATTTTGGGCTAAACCATATATTACATTACATTATATTATATTTAAAAGAATGTGGGTTCTGTCCAAAGAGGAGCTGAATGAATGTGTAATAGCAGCCTTCATACTTTAGAAAGTATTTACCTTTTTTGTAAGCATTGAAATCAAATGTAAATAAAGGTGTAATTAAGTCTTCACATCCTGGCATATGCTTCCCTCCATTTGGGTAAAAGTCAAGGTGCCCACAAGCATTAATAGTTCCAGCACCTGAAACAGATTCAAGCAGAATGAATGCTTCTAAAACTCTCCTCTTTGCTTTAGCACAGTTCCTGTTTGCGCTGACAGCTTACCCAACTCGAAGAAGAAACGAACCGCATTGGTGTGAATAACGTCAACAAAGTCAGCATCTGAGGGGTCCAGCCTGACTTCTTTTGGAGTGTTGTGGAAATACGGCCCGGCCGGGTCCAGCCCTAGGAAAATGCATGGTGACTGTTAAACTGAGTCATGTTCTATTCAAGAGCGCGTTGACAGTGTTGGTATTTGGGAAGGATGGATGGTGAAAGTAAGGTATTCTTTCCTCTATGCTTTACATAGGCCAAACACCACCCAGGACAAAGTGCATGTACATAAACTGAGCATACAAGGTCTGGCCAGAAGAAGTTTAACTGTTGTTAATATAATGAGAACAGTTTGAACAACATTGATGTAGCCTGGCAGCCAAGGAGAGTGGATTGAAGGAGCACGTGTGAACAATGGCACCTTCACTGTACTAGTCAGTGGGGGTGGTAGATGCCATTGAGTGAGCATGTATGCTGTGTGACTGTCGCATTCAAAATGACTGAGCAAGTAAAGCAATGAATCTGCCTCAATTTATCCTTTAGCTTGAACATCCCTTCATGGAAACTATCTGGATGATTCAGAAGGCTGCAGCTATGGGCAACTGGTGATTGGCAGTTTTATGACAGCAACATGCCCACTCATGCATCATGTCTTGTGTAGATTTTTGGCAAAACATCAAATCACCCAGGTGAGTCAGCCCTCCTACAGCCTAAATTTGGCACCCTGTGACTTATGGCTTTTCCCAAAACTAAAATCACCATTGAAAGGGAAGAGATTTCAGATTGTCAATGAGATTCCAAAAAATAGGACAGGGCAGCTGATGGCAATTGGGAGACTTGTGTGAGGTCCCAAGGTGCCTACTTGAAAGGAGACTGAAATGTCGTTGTCTTATGTACAGTGTTTCTTGTATCTTGTCTCTTCTTCAGGAAATGTCTATTTTTCATATCACATGGCTGGATACCTTCTGGACAGAACTTGTGTAAGTGCAGGGCCTGTGTCTATTGCAATGGCAGATTGCTACATGCAAGTGAAAATGTGTGTCCAGACAATGCCAAGTAGCCAACAAAGTCAGAAAAATTGAAGTGACTTTTCTAGGTCTGTACATGGAATACCATGTTGACAATTAAGGTTCTGGATGGAGACGATCTTGAGAGCAGCAGCTTCATGTAATCAATCAATCAATCATAGGAGCTCTTCAGAATGTAGAGAGAAGCTACAAATCCACATAGTTACACATGACGGAATCTTAGTCCTTAGCTACAGCTCACATACTTCCACTTCATTATACAAGAAAAATGAAAAGCCAATAGCCCAGCAAAGTGAGGTGACCTGACAAGGTCACCAAGGGTTAGAGGCAAAATGGACCAAGAGTGCCGGTGCCTAGATGCTCAGCCCATTGTCTCCTGTTAAAATGTCCAGTAAAATAAAGGTAAGGTAACTAGAAATCTCAAAAATGTTATGACCATTTACACACGCGCTCATTTACACATTCAGCAATTATTTTTGAAGGACTTACTATGTGTCAGAAGCTAGAGCTTAAGCATATGGGATCAGAGTTTATTAGTGTGTATGAATCTGAGTGCATGGTTATGTGTCAGCTTGGAGGGATTAATCTCTTCTCAAACAGAAAAAACACTGATGCTCTTTCCAGATTGAAAAAGGAACTTGAATCAGCTGAGTAACCACCATGCTATAGTCATTATGGTCATTTATGTTCATTCATGATAACTCCCTGCCAGATATAGATACTTATCATAACCATAGAAACTTACCCATGTCTTAAAATCTGTCACATCAATTTTGTTCTAAACTAGCTTTATTATAAAGTTAAAATCTTTTTGGGGGTCTCAGTTCTTTTGTTACTCAAGGAACATGATTTTGTTAAAATCTAACCCCTTAGAAAGAATATAGATTGCAACACCCAACTTAGGTCAACTCTTTGGCTGTTCAGAGAGACTTTAAGAATTTATTGTTTCCTATTTACTTAAAGGGATAACTCACTTGGCAGAAAAAATTGGCATTACATGGCATCTGATTTCTGAAATAAGAATTAAGAGAAACAAACCTTCATGAATTTATTGTGACCCAGTGTGAATTTTTAATACATGGAAGGCAATGCTATTCCCTTTAATTTGTGGTTTCAATGCCCTACGGGCCCTGTGAGGGTCTATCTTCACAAATTGTATGCTCTTGTTTCCTCTGGGCTTCAGAACTTAGAGCAAAGGGGGATTTTTGCCACCCAGTGACTTCAGAACAAAAATACAATTTCTTTTTCGTAAATAAGAATGACAGTGTTGGGTTTAAAGTTGGGATCAGAGAGCTGGGAGAAAGAGGCTTTCAGTAGGAAAGCCTGTTACATAAAGAGATGGCAGAGATGAAATATTTAAAACCCTATTTGAAATTCTTAACTCTTTCTATAAAACATATTTTTAATTGGAAACAGAATTGAACACATACGTGTGTGCGCCCACCATATGCCAGGCCGGGGGTAGCGGTGGAGGGAGAGGGGCTTTCTAAGTAGTTTGATGTCTATTGAAAATAACAAGCATGTGAAAATGATGAGCCCACGTAATATAATATTTGTATTCTCAAATGCAATAGAGGCATATTTCCCTGGGAAGCACAGGGAATGAACTGTGACTGAGGAAGGCGCGTTTGAGTTGAATCTCGAAGGACAAGCACTGGGTGTTTAGGGTGAGGGTGAAGGGCATGTGCAAAGGCTCAGGAATGTGAAAAAAAAAAAAAAAAACAACCCAAAAACACAATGAAATGTGAAATATTTATGTGACAAGCGAAGAAGCTTCAGGCCATGGAGACTTTCAGGCAGTGGAGGGACCCAGCCTGTGTTGAGAAGGATGACAACACTGGTAATTTTTGCAAAGACTGGGCTGGGACACCAACCATGACAGCCAAGATCCAGGCAGGAGACAGAGAAGGCCCAGGGCAGGGGCCAGGCCCTGAGAACGCACAGATCACAGATAGATGAAGGGACATGGGGACTTGCTGACTGACTGGTGGTGGGGCTGCAGAGGCGGGAGAGGCCAGCTCAGCTGGTCCATGATGGAGCTGATATTTTGATCTCCATCCATCTGACTCAGTGGTTTTGGAAGTCAGAGTGCAGGAAGGGGATGTGATTAATTATCATTCCCAAAAGCCTAATTCATTGTATATTGCTTTACTTTGCAACTTATTTTTAGACTTAACAGTATACCCAGGGGTAATAGTAAACATTTTAGCAGCAGGAACAACATGGGCAGGGACCTTAAACACACCAGTTCCACAAGGCCAGCGTACACTGAGTGAGCTGTGACCCAGGTGTGCCAAGGACATCCTTCCTGGACCATTCTTTGTATGAGCAGGTGTGGAATTGCAAGGCCTGGGCTGTGTCATAATTCTTTCAATCACCCCCTGCAGGTGGCCTGTCACCTGGTTTCCATTACTCTGCTACCACAGAAAATGCTTCTGTGAACACCCATGCACATAGATCTGTGCCCTCACACTCTGAAAGCGCATCCATGTTTTTAGTTTAGGTGAGTCATGTTCCCTCGTAGTTTATACTTGGTGTTTAGATACTTAGTTTGTGTGCAAAAAGTATGTATACCAATTCAAGGCCCAACCTCAGGGCAGGCTCACCAGTTATTCTCCCGAGGCCTGGTGTCCTTGACCCAGCTTCCCCCGCCAGGTGAGCTCCCAGGCTGTGGCCAATCAAGTGCACTTTAGAAGGCGAATATCCAAACTGTTTCTGGTGGGGTTTTAAAAAGAAAAACAGAGCAAGTAGTTTTAAAAGTGCAGGCAGAATGGCTTAAAGCAAGAGAGGGGCTGGCAGGTTTCTCCCTCTCACGTACAGGCTGGGGCCTGATGAAATGAGAAAGCGACCCCATGTCCACCCACACCCTGGGCTGGCGGGAGAAGAGTGCCGCAGGCCGGCCTGGAGGGAGGCCTTCTGTCAGAGCTCATCTCCGTGCTAAGGGACCTCATGGTCCTTGGGTGCAGGACAACAGTCCAGGGACCACATCTGTGGCTTCCAGTCGACGCCCATCCTTCCGGAGACCCAGGTGAAAGGCAACCATACATGGATGTTTCTCTCCCTGTCTTCCTCCCTCCCTGCCTTTCTCTCTAAAAAGAATGAGTAAAATCTTTTTTTTTTTTTTTTAAAGAAGAATCTGAAAAGGTCATAAATCTTTAGATTTCACTTCACTGCATTTTATGGTGGGAAATTACTTTCTACGAGGGCAGAGCATTAGGAAATTTATGTGTCCCTGGGTGTATCCCTTATAAACAGCGAAGTCTCTTTTATGCTCTTAGAAAATGTATAGGCTAAAGCGTTGGGCCTGGACTCACCTACAGGCCTAATTCACTGCCGTGGAATCTAGTTGCTGTAAGAAAATGCACTTCGCCTTCTAAATAAAGGGCGTTCATAAGATGAAAATAGTTCCTAATCATTAAGGATCAGTTTACAATGTGATGAAAACTATTAGGATGGCCCTACACAGGCAGATCCAGTCAATGACCTTGAAGGGGGAAGGTCGGGACGCCTTGGGTGAGGAGCCCGTGAAGGAACACTGCCACCGTGTGGCGTTTTGTATAACCACAGGCACTTGCAGAAGAAGTGACTCCCTTTCCCAGCTACCACACACGAATGCTGTACTAGTTCACGTGTTCAGGACTTGCATAAGCTGGTAAAAAGAACAGAAAATTGTCCCAAATTCTTGATGTTATGATGCAAAACCAGTTAAATGGAACTTAAAGTAATAACCCTTCTTACCAGGAGTACATCAATAAAATAAGCCACCTCCGCTCCAGCGACTCGGAGATTGTTCACGGCGTAAATGTATTCCAGTGAACCGTTAATCCAGTCTAAATTAATGCAGTTCACGTCTTCCACTTTCAGCAGCTCCTGGTACAAAGGGGTAGCATAAGTGGTAACGAAATAAGAATGAAAGAAAACCAAGGTGCCTGAACAACTGATTCCATAACAGGAAATAACGCTAGGAGGGCCTACCACATGCAAGGCCCTGTCCTATATGTAAAAGGGTTGACATACATGAATTTACTTAATCCTCCCTTAAGGATAAGGAAACTGAGGCACAGGTAGGGTAATTAACTTCCCACCATCACAGAGCCTGTAGGTAGAACTATGGTATGAATTCTGACAGCCTGATTACCATACTACAGTGCCTTATAAATAATTGCTGCTATGTTAGCAGCATATTAATCTTAAGTATAAGAGAGGACTTAATTTCTTGAAGTGAACTTAGAATTTTTTCCCTTAAATTAAACAAGAAATTGATCATACCATTCAATTTCTTTTTGTGAAAGGTGAGAATCATCAAAGACTAATTTAAAAATATATTCCCATTATAGTTTATGCAATTTATAATAAGTGAAACTATATGGGAAATGAATCATACACTTCAGACTTTAGAACATGGACAGTGTGAATAACTGAATGGATTCATAAATATGCATTAATACCATGCAAAGTACATCCACATTAAATATAAACTTTCCTACTAAAAAAGAGTTTGTTCACATCATACATTACACATGTCTTGCTGCCATTTTCCGTCTGATTTCCATCCAGGTATGTTGATACGAGTCATCTTGTCTGTTCTGAAGTATGATTCTTGGATAGTTAGATAATTAACTGCACTGATCTCCTGTTTCAAGTGAAATGAGAGTAAGGTGAAATAATAATTCAAACTTATTCAATATTTAGTAGAATTATTCTAAAGCTGCCAAAAAATCTTCCCCTAAATTTAATTTTTAACAACCTCCTTTAATACATTTTTGCCAAAGAAATAGTCACTAATGCATATTGCAAAAGTACAAAAAATTATTAATACATTATGAAAATCAATATACAAATCTAATCATGAGGACAGGAAATAAAACTGTTTGGTTTTAAGGCAATCTTTGTAAGACAAGGTTGCATCCTGAATTTCAATCAGAATTTCGGTAAACCTTATTTTGTATAGCGCTTCTCACTTGTCAATGAAATTCATGGGAATTATCTTATTTGAGACTGAGGGGTATGTTGCTATGGTGGCAGAATAGATAAAGTGGGGTCCACCCCACTTTATGAGTGAAGAATAGAGGTTAGAATCTCACCATGTGAAAGACAACAGCATATTAAAGATAATTTTGTGGGATTACATGAAATACTCTTTTGTATTTCATCTATTTTGTTGCATTGGTTTTAGACCCCAACTCACAAAGAGTTTAGAGTACTATGAATTTTGTTATTAAGGGGAAGATTAAGAGGCACAAGTACAAGCAATTCTATTCAGACAAAAATGAATAATCAGCAAGTAGCAAGTCTGACAACAGTGAATGCTATAATGGGAAAGCCACACGGTTAGATACTTATGAAATTCAAATAAAGAGCCTGGGCTTAACAGTGAGCATGTCATTAATCATACATCTTTCTGGCCAAAGTACCTCCAAGACTGCAAGCAAACAATTATGAGAATCAGAAGTGGGTTTACAGAGTAATTACAATAGAGCTGACATTCATATCTGTCTCTGTGTCAGGAATTGCTCTAAGTATTGTGTTTTATAGAGCTGCTCATTTAACCTTCATGACACAGTGAGGTATGTACTAATTTGACCAGTCAGGAAGGGGCACAGTGGCTGATGTCACTTGTCCAAAAGTACTGGAGCTAGTGGGTCCTGAGTGCGGTTCAAACATGTGGGATTCAAACAGACTCTGAGGATAGGTCCCAGGCCGGATGGGGGATTTGCTGAGGCAGTTGTATTCTGGCTTTGTCTGAAGGATTTATCCACTAAGTAATGGAATCTATGGGCACAAACCGTTGTCTATTTCTGTATCTAAAAGAACCCAGATGTTCATTTCAACTCCACAGAGCTCCCTAAACATCTACTATATTCCTTTTTCTATACCAAAAACAAAAACAAGCAAACAAAAAAAACCCCACCTATTTTGGGGAGGAATTTAGTAGAAAACCCTTGTTTAGTCTTTCCCCATCCAGAGAGTAGTTGGAAGAGGGAGACCCCTAAGCAAGTCTCAAAGTGGCGATTGGACAAATATTGTGGGATCTGAGCATGCACCACCGTCACAAGAGCCTTAGGAACTTAATAAAGTAGAAAAGGTAGAAAACACATTTTGTTCACTCTTTGTTCCCTCTGGTATACCCCTGAGAGACAGCGCACTGACCTAGAAAACGGGAAACTCCAAATATCATGGGATCAACAGAGGGGTCTTGCTGCCACAAGGAGAGAAACTAAAAAGGGTGTCAGAACAGAAGCGGTTACACAGAGAAAGGGCTATTTAAAGCATTGATGGTTAGCTGGGTGCTTGGGCCTGTTCTCTTAACCTTCTTGTCTTGGATGCATCAGGGACCAACCCCATTTCTACAACTGCCGACTGCTTCACAAGTGATCTCATTTCCAGTACATCAAAAATAGTCACCACTCAGGTGTCTCCCAGGCTTGATGATGCCTACAGGCACAGAAACTACCATAATTATGCAAAATGTGCATCACCCCTAGCATCTGCATGAGCCAGTCTGTGTTAAAGAGTCATGGATTCCAGGGGGAAGTGACTCACTCTATTCTTGCAGAAAGGTAACTGTGAAGACCTGGCTCTCAGAAGACCAAGTTCATTTCCCGGTGACAGTCCCTCCTTCTGGGAAAAGGGCATGTTAAACCTTTGCATAGTTCAATTCTACTTTCCCATAAACAAAGGCAGTCAAATTCATACAGTATAGCATTTGGGCCAAGCCTAGGACAATGCTTTCTGTTTTTTAGTATAGCACCTTGAGTCCATCCTATGTCCTAGCTATTGTTAAGATGTCCTGGACCAACAAACCCTCAGGCTTCTATCCACTGCAAAATTCAGGTACAAATCTAGTTTGTCACATGGGGTTCTTTCCGATGGAAGAGAGTAGAGAAGACCCAAGGGACATTGCTTTTGTGATTTCTTTATTAGGAAAGTACTTGGTTTTTGAGGTTCTCTTCTTTGCCTTTAGGGCCCAGCCTCATCTTAAGACTAGTGTTCACCATTTTCTGTGACGTAGAGCCTGTGCTCTACAAGGTTCAAGGGCATGACCACTGTGCAGAAGCATGAAGGACCAGTGAGTCCTATGAGGACTAAGGGTCAAGAACAGGAGATAACTAGTCCTGAATGGACACATAGGCCCAGGAACTCCTAAACTGACAAAGGTGTTCCAAACATTTGTATTCAATGTAGATATGTAGATTGTCTTTACAGTTTAGAAATCATGATAAAATATATATAACATAAAAGTTAAAAAACATTTTTTATTTTATTTTTCCATTACCAAAAAGTGACCATTTAAACCATTTTTACATGTGCAGTTCAGTAGCATTAAGTCAGTCGTATTGTTGTACAACCATGACCACCGTCGCTCTCCAGAACCTATTCCTCATTCCAAAGTGGAATTCCATGCTCATCAAATACTAACTCCCCATGACTCCCACCCCTCCTCTGCTAGGAGTTACGATTCCACTTTCTGCCTCTATGAATTCGATTATTCTAGGTAACTCATCTAAATGAAATGTACCGTATTTGGCCTTCTGTGTCTGGTTTATTGAATTCAGCAAAATGTTTGCAAGGTTCATCCACGTTGTAGCATCTATCAGAATTGCATTTCTTTTTACAACTGACTAATACACAAAAACCAAACTTTCGATAACATTTTCTTTGTAAGTTTCTCTATAGCCACAAGGACTTTTCTTCTTTTAGATAGAGCTGCCACCTACAGCGTAAGTGGCGCTTCAGTATAGAGCAGGGTGTACATATGCACATGTGTGTCTGGTGAGCAGAAGCTACAAAGTCGACTGTGTTGTACGATACTGAGGCATGGCCAATGGCTGCCTTGGCTGGCAAGGTGCACCCTGCATGGGATGGGTCTGATGGAAAGCAAGTCTCAAGGCTACGGATGCAGGCAGACTGAAAGTGATCTTGCTGTGCGGAGCGCTCCTTCTCTGACCCGCTTTCCCACCGGCTCCCTATAAATGCAGATGCTCCAAGGGCCCAGTTGCATGCTTTTCTCTCTGCCCTGAGATTGAATGCATTCTTTGGGCTTCAGCGTTCCTCTCTGGGTAAAAGGCTTTTGAACCCCAGCTTTGGACTCCTTCCCAAGCTGTAAGACTAACATTTCCAAAAGCCTGCCCAAACCTCACTTCTCCAAAATGAAATTCGTTCTCTGTCAGCCCTGAATTATTGTGACCAGAGGGTCATTAGTCTTCTGATCACTCACATGGGAAAGCCCGGGGCAGTTTATGATGTTGATCATGTCAATTGTCTATCATCAGACTCACGCTCAGAACTCTGGTCCAGGCTAGTTCTTGGTCTCTGATCCAGCCACACGACATCTGTGGCATGGAAGTATTCCGTGTGTACACCGTCTGGTATCGTTGCCACTAGCCATGTGTGGCTATTAAAAACTTAAAATGTGGTCACTGTAGCTCAGCCATTTTCAACGTTTTGCACCTCATGGCATAGATAAACTAATTACTAAAATTCTTGGGCATGCCCAAATATATACTTTTTGCTGATCTGACCAAAAAATTGGTATAATTTTGCTTCATTCACACTGGATGGCTATTGTTGGCTGCATCATATATATATATATATTTTTTCATTTGACCATCTAAGGGAAAAGAGGTCAGTGCCCCTGACTAGTCAAGTAGTGCATGTTTTTAAAATTCTTATGGCTCATGGATTGAAAATTGCTGGTGTAACTGATGAACTGAATTTTTTATTCAACATAATGTCATTTTAATAACCGCATGTAGCTAGTGGCTACTGTGTTGGACAGCACAGTACTAAGTGATCTGGTAGTCACCTCTTGGTTCTCCCAGTGCCAGGCAAGAAGGTACCTTCCTTCAGCCAGGATAAATGTCCTGCAGCCTCTTGAAAAACTCTCTGTGGAGCTTCATGGCTCTGAGGGTGAAATCAAAACTCCACAGGAAGCGGTTACACAATTTATTTCTCGTCTACTTTTCTAACGTAACTTTACATTTGAGGACTTCCTTTCTATCCCCAGTCTAACCCAGTATTTGCCCCTGTTACTTTCTTTGGCATTTCCCTGTCTGTGTTTCCTTATAAGAGCCCTGCCCATCCTCAAGACACACCTTAAAGCCTTGCCTGGTTACCATCTCCACCCTCAAGGGGAAGGCAGGCCCTTCCTCACTGTGTTCCTGAAGCTCAGACCATAGATCATAATTCATGCTGCAGTAAAGGTATTTGTTTATATACCTCCTCTCCCCTAAACAATACACCTAAGACACCATCTTGCTTATTCAATGTAATACAAGCACTTAATAGGTGAATGTGACTTGATCACAGTCTTACCTGTGGAAGGCTCTAATATATTAACTGGACAAAATACCAAATTTACCGCCTAGGAAACAACATGGCCACAGAAATTTTCATATTTAAATACTAGGACAGGTAACATAAGAAAGTCAGGCTCACAGTTGTGAAAAGAACCACTGTACTTGCCTTGAAACCGATTGTCTATGCCAGAATAGGTTACCACATCTGCCCTCTACGTCTATAGCTACAACTTCTGTTTTCGAATGATCTGCTGTGAAGGCAGCAGGTCAGCTCACCTGATAGGTTTTGGGGTTGTGTCTGGTGTAGAGCAGGAAGCGCGTGTTGATCTCCTCCGGAGGCCAGGGCAGCCCAGCGAACTGCCTCGACAAAGTCCCAGTCCAGGGTAAACCATCTTTAAAGCACCCCACCCTTTCGTAGCAAACTTCCTTTCCTGCAGCAGAAACAGGGAGTGGCAGTGCAGTGGGAACCAAGCCCAGAGAGGGGCTGTGTTTCCCACTCTGGAGGCTAATTGAAGTTAGTCTTGAAGTCAAACAAAGTTGGATCAGGGAGTGTCTCTTCAAAAGAAAAAAAATGCCCCCGCTACCCGCATGGATGACCATGACCGTGGAGAAACCTAGTGCTGCAGGTGAAAAAGCATGAGCTTTGGAATCAGACACTGCTGGCTCTGGGCCATTGACCTTTTTTTGAGTCTCACTTTCTTCCTCTGCAAGATGAGGAACAGGCCACTTACCTTCAGCCTTGTTATGAAGGCCAGATGGACTATAGTAGGTGAAAGCCCTCGTGACTGGGGCTGACACATCAGGTGAGATACTGAGCTTTCCTGCCTGTTCTTATTGGACTGAAAGCTCTCGGTAAAGGGAATCTCGTTGTCCCCAGAGCCTAGACGTGTACGAATGTTTCCTGAGAGCAAAAATGGGAGCAAAGTTTCATCCAGTTTTACCCAAATGTCTTCTTTCTGGAGCTCACTTGACTCATCACTAAAATGAGAGGCTTTGGGGGAAACTAAGTCTTAATCAGTTCTATCATTCATGGGCTCTAATTTATTCTGTCACTATGACCTTTTGTTTTCATTCATTTAATACTCAAAAGCAAGTGACTTTGTTTCACATTGTTTTATGGTGGGATGGTTCAATTTATTCAACTACAATTATAATTTATAATTATTTATGCAGTTTATGGTTGAATTTTTTACTCCATTTATTGTTATTACTTATAAAATCTGTTATAATCTATTCACTTTATGATTATTTGTTAGTATTTGTTAGAGCTGTTTAAAGACTTGAATTCAAGGATTTTCTTTTATCACTTAATACAAAATATTAACTAAGCCTTTGGATCTCAAATCCACTGGCTTTTAGCTTCCAAATTTTAGGAGATTTCACATTCTCACAAATGGGATTCCACATAAATGTAAAGAGGAAGCGTATGTAATTAAATTATTATTTTTAAATTTAATTTTATTATTGTCGTATTACATCCATCCCCTTTTTACTCCCCTCTGTCCGCTCCCCGCCAGGTCAATCCCACTTATTGTCCATGTCCATGGTTCTTCTATACTAGTTCCTTGACTAACCTGCTCCTCTTCTTTGACTAAACTGTCTCCTCCTCCTCCTCCTCCCCACTCCCCCTGCCCACTGAAGGTCTATTCATTGTATTCATGTATCTGGAGAAGTATCAGCAAACATATTTCTGCATAGGCTATCTAAAATTTTACTGCCTATATTTTTCTCCAGGACCTTTATGGTGGCACTGCTTATGTTTAAGTCCTTTATCCATCTTGAGTTTATTCCGGTGTATGGTGTAAGTTGGTGGTCCAGTTTTATTTTTTTGCATGTTGCTGTCTAGTTCTCCTAGCACCACTTGTCGAAGAGACTGTTTTTACTCTATTTCATGTTCCTTCCCCCTTTTGTCAAATATTAATTGACCATAGAGTCCTGGGTTTATTTCTGGGCTAAAATTATTTTTTAATCAGATAAAAGTACCTTAAAGAAAATGTACAGTTGAGCAACCTCCCCTGCCCACTCAGAAACTCAGTCTTCTTCCCAGAGCCAACCACTTAACATACATGCAGTTCCTCTGATGTCCGTATAATGTAACACAACCAAGTTACAATTCATCGTCTTTACTCACAATGATCTGTTAACTTGCTGCAATAATAAATGAGGTTTTAACCCACCTATGCCGTGGATTGGTCAAAATCAGGGCGAGAGACAGACTCCACACCAGCTATTTTATCTGTGCAAGTGTAATATAATGATGGCTACTAATCAGATTTTGGAGAACTGAGGACAACAGGGGTTCCAGTAGGTAGCTCAGAAGAAGTAACCGCTGGGAGCAGCCCCTAGTTCCAGGGCTGGCAGAAGACAAGGGTTATTCAGATGTGGTGCTGGTTCTCCAGAACTGGGGACCTGGCCCCTGAGGAGGGGTGCTAGCTCCCTACTGCTGGCATTGTTAAGTGGGCATCACGAGTCTGGTTCAGGGAGTGTCAGACAAATTAACTGTACGGTGGAACCATCATCTGCTACTAGAGTGGCTGTGCTGGAGTGAAAAGCCATTGATGGAAAAATGTGAATAGGAACCAGAAGCAAACAGGAAGGAAGGCCTTTCTTCTCTCCCCTGAAGCATCGGTGTCCCTCTCAGGTCCTTACTGACACCCTCTGGAGCCATGGCTGAAATGTTTGCCCTGTCCCAGTGCTGGCAAAGTAGGGACCAGCTTGAAGCTGAGAGACAACAGCTCAATAGCCAGCCTGCCCTGCTCTCCGCTTTGTCACAAGTCCTCCTCCTGTGCCATCAATAACACCATTTTCTGCCCATTTATTGGCTTCCGCTGTAAATTTAAGCAGTGATCTTCTGCTTTGTAATCCATACCTCCTACTCCTTTGTGCTCTTTACCTTTGCAACATGAACTTGGAAGCAAGGCTGCCTCTCCCCCTCCTTCTCCCTTTCACCTTCCCATGTGCCAGCTGCACTTCTGCTTTCACACCGTCGGCCATGACCTCAGACTTTGTTCTATGATTGTAGTAAAGTCTTCCATGTTTTGCCACATGTAGGCTGACTCCAAAAATAAATAAACAGGATTTACATAACTATGACTAGCTAAGTATTTTTCCTTCCCAGGCCAGCTAGCATGTTAAAATTACATTCCCTTCTCTGCACGTCTACAATTCAAATTCCATTCCTGTCAAAGGAGGAAATTCACATGAATTCTCTTTTCTTATACATGAATTGCTCAAGACCAGTGCCATTTCAGTGTGGTCCACATTTGGATCATGGCTTTCTTGTGTCATTTTTGTTTTCCTGGACTGCAGTTGCCTTTGTTTTCTCTTGTTGGAAGTGTAAATGTGCCTCCTTCAACATATCCCTTGTGCAGCTTCTCACCAATACATCTCCTGCAGCAATCCATTCTATTTTTGTTTGTTTGGGTTTTTAAAAAAGATTTTATTTATTATTTTCAGAGAGAGGGGAAGGGAGAGAGGCAGAGAGGGAGAAAGACATCAATGTATGGTTGCCTTTCACCTGCCTCCAGCTACAGACCTGGCTGGAGACCTGGCTTGCAACCTGGTTATGTGCCCTGGCTGGGAATTGAACCAGCAACCTTCGCATTTGCAGGCCTGTGCCTTATCCATTGTGCCACTGGCCAGGGCCTGTTTGTTTGTTTTTTAAGCATGCCTATATCCAGCTTTACTTTGAAGTAATTATTTCACATTTGGATTTTGCTTTTCTAATACAACCTCAGTTTTACCTAGGAAGCCCAGCTGCCTTTATTTTTTTCATTCCACGGTTTTATCCCTAAGTTCTTAACAACGTTATCTAATCTGTGGAAGAGACTTTGGATTTTGAAATGAAGACTGTTGTTAATGTTGCATGTTTTCTATGTTTGTAACTTAACAGGGTTATTGGGTATCGTGATTTTTTTTTCATAAGGAAATACTGTAAAAAGGGTGTAAAGTTAGAAGAACCTCAGTGTGATTGAGGAGACTGATCAACATCATAGGTAGTAGAAAGCCCCTTAGGGAAAAATAATATGTTTGCTATAAAGTTAACAACTTGAAATTAGACCAGTTACTTATGGCCCGTATAACAAAGGAGAGGTACCATATTGAACTTGGGTGGTAAGAACAAACAAAACCAGTAACTACCACATAGTAAATGCATAAGTAGCCACAACATAAAGAACACAAGTGGATGAATATTGAGTTAATGTATAAGAAATGTCCACAGACCAATATTCCTTCTCAAAAATCATGACAATGGAAAAAAATCAATGTGGAAGTTCCAATCAGCATTAACAATTTCACTCACTCACTCACTCATTCATTCATTCAAACATTTATTGAGCATCTACTCTGAGTCAGGTACTGAAATCAGAAATATGTATTTTCTCATCTACTGTCACATATCCATCTTAGAGGTGAAGAACTGAAACTTCAATGGATAAGTTACTTGACCAAGGCCAGTAAGTGGCAGATCTGGGATCTGAGTACTAGACTATTCAGAAACTTTTATATTATTAGAAGTAGATGCTTCACAATTGCTCTTCAGATTCATTCAGTATTACAAACTTCATGCATTTTCCTTAGATAATTTTTATGACAAACAAATCAAGATATAAATAGAACCCACCTTACAAAGTCCATGTCAATTATATTTTGGATATGAATGTACTCATTTTTAAGGAATTTATTATGTTATGAGTCTTACCTGTTGATGTGCCAAAGAATAAGAATGCAGCAATCCAAATTCCAAACATCTAAGTTGATTTTCTAAAAATCACATAAAATCTTCTTGAAGATTGTTATTTGTGAAGTCACCTCACTAATAAAATACGCAGTAGCTTTCTTCAAAAGGACACTGCTCACTATTGAAGC
The DNA here is from genome assembly GCA_004026585.1 of Noctilio leporinus. NCBI lineage: Eukaryota > Metazoa > Chordata > Mammalia > Chiroptera > Noctilionidae > Noctilio > Noctilio leporinus. The sequence goes on from PVIW01001842.1 coordinate 113,549, forward strand.
TATAGGTCCAGAAAAACACAGAGCTCAGATCACGTTGACTTCCATGCCCTGCAAGTGAGTATGTCACAGCTAGACACCCAACTTTGCACTAAAAGAGATAATTAGTGGGGTGTGTCTTGCATTGTCTGACTGGTAATTAAAACTTCTGATGTTGCTCTGTTTCATCATTAGTAATATTTTGGTTAGGCACAGACCAGGTCTCTCTTGAAAGTCATTTATTTACTTACTTATGTTTGTCTTAAGCAACAGAAATTTATTTTAAGACTTTTGAGATGCTAGAGAACAAATATAAAAAAGGTAAAAATTTTCCAAACAAGGATTATACACATTGAGCATTTTCCCTCTAATATATTCTTATTTATTTATTTATTTTAAGTTTCCAGAGAGAGAGGCAGAGAGGGAGAGAAACATCAATGTATGGTTGCCTTTCACCTGCCTCCAGCCACAGACCTTGGCTGGAGACCTGGTTTGTAACCTGGTTATGTGCCCTGGCTGGGGAATCGAACCAGCTACCTTTGGGTTTGCCAGTCAGTGCCTTATGCACTGTGCTACCTGCCAGGGCCTCCTGTAACTCATTCTTGAGTGCAAACATCCACATAATACAAACATACCCTGCTAAAATATGAGTTAAGTGATGAGCATGGCTAATCTGCCCATCTTCCCTGTGTGGCAATATAACATATTCTAGAGCCCAATTACCTGGGTCCAAATTCTGGTTTTGTTACTTATTAGCAGTGATTTTGGGCTGGTAAGCCTAGCGGAACCTTTCCTCACCTGTAAAATGGGGTAATCCTGGTTCCTAACTCAAAGAATCATTTAGGTGATTGAATTGCTTATTCTATGAATAGTACCTAGTATGTAGTAAGTACTGTATTTGGTGTTAACTTTATTACTGTCATTTTCCCACTATGCTAATAGTTGTAAGACCAAACACGTATAGCTCAATACACCTTTACATCTTGTACATAGACTTCATAATACACTTTGATGTAAACTTTTTTTTTTTTTTTTGTCTTTTTGGCTACTACGTTAACTTCAAGTAATGTGCAGTTCCACCCATAGATAGCCTCAGCCCATTTCTCACTGTTCAAATGTTCACAAAAGATGGCTGAAGGTGTTTCTTTTTGTTAAATGTCTTACTCTCACCATAAAAACATTACAGTTTTTAGGTATTCACGAGGCATTCAGCCTTTTTATACAGATCTTGGTACATTATGCAATACTCAAAGAAAAGATTATGAACAAGAGTAGGTACAAATCTTGGGTGCTTTGTTTGGTTGAAGTTATTTCCTGGAACTCACAGTCACCAGACCACCTGGTGTAGACATGTGGTGATTACAGACTAGACTCCCGTTCAGCTGCAAGCTTGGTGCCTGACCCCTTCAGTGTCCCAGCAGTAACTGTGTCACAGAAAAAGCACGCTCTAGAACCTTCACCAGCTACTGCTCATTTTTACAAGTGGCATTTCAAGAATCAGTGTTTGCAGCAAGATCGGCCTGAATAACATAATCAGTCACACCTTGGAGAAGACTGCATCTGACTCATGTTCGCATTCCAAGGGAAAGGCACAATGCCAAGGTTGTGCCTAGACATGTCAGCCCACCAAAATGAGGAAAAACAGCAAATTGTCTAAATTCTTGGTTCAATGGTAGAGAATAATTCAGTTAGTTTTGTCCCTGATATGATAAATTACTGTGAGGATTTAGAAGGTATAGTATCTTTCAAGGTACCATGATATCTCAATATTGATGTCAGAACCATGAAGAATATGGCTGTAATTTAAAAAAATTACTTTTTAGTGACTTTTAAGCTATTTTTAAAAAAGATTTTTTTCATTATTTTCAGAAAGAAGGGCAGGGAGGGAGGAAGAAAGTGGGAGAAACATCAACTTATGGTTGCCTTTCACCTGCCTCCAGCTATGGACCTGGCTGGAGACCTGGCTTACAACCTGGTAATGTGCCCTGGCTGGGAATTGAACCAGTGACCTTTGGGTTTGCAGGCCAGTGCCTATCCACTGAGCCAGACCAGCCAGGGCATCTTAGGCTATTTCTTAAGGCATGGCCATTGCAGTGATCCAGGTGAGAGATGATGAAGAGGGTCACTAGGGGTGGGGATGGGGTTAGGCTCAGGACACAATGTGAAGATAGAACCAACAGGTTTTTTCCGCTGTTATCTCTTTTATAACTGAGCATTTGAAGTCTGCAATAGTACAGGGGAGTCCTTCGTGCATTTTGCAGAGGTACAAAAATTGACACTTTTTTCCTATTTCATTCTCGAACAACAAATTTTTCCTCTCATGAATACTTCTTACAATGCAAGTCAAATGGAACGTAGTGGCATTATCTGCCCTCTCTGGCCATTTTCCTTGTGAGTATATGGATGTGATAATGGTCTCATAGTGTTTTTGTCTGAACTAAGTGCAGATAAAAGCCTCTCTCTCAGAGATAAACTGGGGGGGCTCAAGGAAGCCATCAGTAATACCAGCGGGTTTTATTCCTCCACTTGAGGAGTGGTTTGAGGTTGGCCTGAAGGATTTATTTCAATGGCTTCCTTTAAAAACTGTCTGGTGTGTGGAGACTCCATTCTCTGGGGGAATCCCAAGAAGTCTGTATTTTAGAAAACTGGTTATGTCCTTGTTTTACAAAAGCTCACAGACAGGTGGACCTGGGGAAGTTCTAGGAATTGGAAAAAAGGTAGGACCACAGGCAGGCCCTGGGATGACAAAGGAGGAGAATAGGATTCTATGCTGTCATCTGTGTGTTCAAGAACATCACTGAACCTCATATAATATAGAGAATGAGTTTAAAGTGTGGCCAGATCCCCTCCCCGCCCCCCAAAAAGGGGGGAAAATCAGGAAATGACAAGGCCATTAGCTGGGTAGGGAAATGCAATGGTAAGTTTTGAGAATGCCTAGTAGATAGCAATACCACTTTGTCAGCCACAAAATCTCTGAAGCCCTGGAAATGACCATTGCCCCTACATTTCTGATCCCGTGGATGGTGAAATGTCTGCCGGTGAATAGTGGAGTAAAGTATTACTTTGGGAACTAGAGACTGTAATTAGGTAGCCATCACATACTTGTTAAACTATACACAATAAAAATGCACATAGCTTCAACATAATTCATTATAATTACAAGTTACTCAAGGCTACCTGAAGTTTCCAAGTAGCACACTTTTTCAGAATAGTGATACACTGTACTAGAATGTGGTATACTGAAATTACACTTTGAAAATTAAGTTAAATTCTTCCACATTCAGCAAAGAAATATGAATGACACACAATACATTAAAAGCATCACCATCCAAGAGGCAACTGCAAGGAAAGAAGAGGTTAGGAGGATTGTGGGACTTCAACACAATTTGAAAAGGCCTAAATTCTAGAAGCACGCTCTCATGGAAAGACTGTGGAAGGTTGATTTGGAGCCTGGACTCAGAATGGGATTTGGGTTGAGAGCCTGGTAGGGCCTCTTCAGCTGTGTCACTTGGCCACTTATTCAACAGCTCTGAGCCTCACTTTCCTCAGGTGTGATATTGAGATCATGTCCGGGAGTATTATGATGAAATGAGACCATGCTCATGAATGCCAAGCCCAGCAGGAAGTCTAAAGGAAACATTCAATCCATGGGAGCCCTAATGATGATCAATTTTTTAGATGCAACCCAGTCTCCTGCTCCCTGTGGAGGGGTACTCGATGAATGTCCTTGGGAGAGGCTGGGCTACTTGTCCCAACACGTCCAGGAGAAAGGCAGGACTGGAAGCTGGAGCCATGAACTGTCAAGTTTTCCGTGGGAGTAATGACAACAGGGAACTCAGGCTGTGAACAGCTGTGCAATTATGAAAGAATGAGCGACCTGGTACAATGACAACAGGGAGAGAGAGTCAGAGAGAACAGGCTTATTAGGAAGGATGACTGATTAGTTATATATAGGTGAGGAAAGGGTTGATTGCTGGGTGGGGACTTCAGGAAGAGGAAGAAGAAAGGTACACTTAAGCACAGAAGGTGTCTTACAGGTGAGAGCAGAGGGCGCCTTCAGGTTGGTTTCAGTGGAGATAAAACTTGGATCTACGGGGTTCTGGTTTCATGACCAATGGCATTCCTGACCTTGGCTACAAGTTCTGTCACATGCGTCCCCTCATCACAAGGAAAACCAGAGCATGAGTAGGTGAGTGTAAATCCACCCAACACATTTGAAAACAACTCAAATGCTCATCTGGAAAAGGATTTACCGTGAGTTTCAAGGACTCTTCACTAGGATAGGCACTTTCAGGGCCCAGAAGGAGCCTCAGTGATGCTTCACTTTGCTGAGGTATTTTGACTGCAGTAGCTGACCACTCTTAAGTCTCTTTGTCCTCGGCCTTCTAGCACTTCCCAGTGGATGGGCGGAGGGAGCAGCGGTGGGTATTTCTGGGATCCAGCTAAGGGAGGGTTAGGGAAACATTTTGTAGTAAAGAGTCTGACTCCGTTTTCCAATGTTTGATTGCTGACAGCTTTTAAGCCTCACCCTTGGCTCTTCCCTTTCTGCCACTCAGCTGAGCGAGCAGATAAAATAGCCTGGGTCCCCCTCTTGGGCACAGAAGGGAATTTCAAACCATGTGAGTCCCTGCCCATAAGTGCAGGAAGCTTCACTCCAGCCTCACACCCTAACCCCTGTGAACGCCCCTTTCTCTTCTCCCTCCAGCCATTTCCAGACCAGCATGGGAGTCTTCCTTGCTCTCCCCAGAAAGACTCATGATATAAGTATGAAACAATTTTTATATCCTCTCATGTGTGTGCCATCCTTAAGGTTGACATCCAAACCAAATTTTGGGTGGGGCACCATCCTGTCTATTCAAGATGATGAACCATGTTCAGTTTGGGTTTTAACAGTAACACACTCGAGCCCAGGCCTGAGGATCCTTGTTCCTGGGTCTGGCACTTTGGAGGATCCTGGTAAACAAACACAGACACACTTGTCAGCTTTCTGACATGCAGATGAGCATCGCTGCCCTTGGTGTGACCCAGTGGGTGAGTCTGAGCTTCCACTCTCAGGACCACCACTGTTCAGACCTAGGCAAACACTTCACATTTATTGTCCTGTGTCCCCAAAATAAAAAGTGACTCAATCTGAATGCTATGCATCTCTGTGGGTTGTGTCACTAAAGGTGTTAGAGAGGTGCGGTGCTTTGGGGTATGGGAGGGTTGGAGTGGTGGAAATTCTTAGGTTTTTTTAAAAGATGAATTAATATACTTGACAAATCTTTCCTCTCAGGTAAGCAGATTTTTGTGCAACTAAGCATCTTTTCATAGTAACATTTAATATTCATTTTGGTGTTTCACTTATTATTCTGTATGAGATTTCAGAGGTATTCATAAAGTAGTACAGTTTTGCAAAAGTGGTACATGGTAGAGGAGGAACACTTTAGCATATATATATGCTAAATATATATAATATATTTAATATAAATTAAAAAATATATATATTTTTTTACTGTGGCAACTGAATAGACAACACCAGAGCTGTTAATAGTTTTCTTTCATTCAAAATTAAAGTTAAAGTTAGTTAAATGTAAATAATTATTTATTATAATTAATTTATAATTTGCTACTTGGAAAAAATTTTCTTGCTGGAGAAACTCCAACCATTGTTAATATAAGAATGGTTTGTACAAAATCAAGGTGACCTGGCAGCCAAGAAAAGTGGAACAGAATGGACATGTGTGAACAGTAATGGCCTCACTACTAGGCTGTGGAGGTGGTAGACACCGTTGAGTGAGCGTGTGTGCTGTGTGGCTGGGACATTCAAAATGACTCAGTGAGTAAAGCAATGAATCTGCACCAAATGTTTCATTAAGCACGAACATTCCTCCACGGAAACTATTGGGATGATTCAGAAGCTATGGGCAACTGGTGATGGGCAGCTTCATCATGACAACGTGCTTGCTCAGGCATCCCATCTCAGGCAGAGTTTTTGGATAAAACATGAAGTCATCCAAGTGACTCAGTCTCCCTACAGCCCAGATTTGGTGCCCTGTGACTTCTGGCTTTTCCCAAAACTGAAATCACCTTTGAAAGAGAAGAGATTTCAGACTGTCAGGAAAGTATGACAGGGCAGCTCATGGCCGTTGGGAGAACTCTCTGAGGTCCCAGAGTGCCTACTTTGAAGGGGACTGAAGCGTCATAGTCCTATGCACAATGTTTCTTATAGTTTATATCTTATTCAGTAAATGTCTCTATTTTCATATGACATGGCTGAATGCCTTCTGGATAGACCTTTTATATGAAAAATCATGCTCCTGGCTATGTAGCTTAGGTTAGAGGATTGTCCCAAAAAGCCAAAGTTGGGAGTTTGATCCCTGGTCAGAGAACATGTAAGAATCAATCCAATAAACAAATAAATCAGTGGAATAACAAATCAATGTTTCTCTCTCTCTCTCAAAATCAGTAAATATGTATTCAAAACATCATTTTATTTTTTAATTTTATATTTTATCTTTTAAAATTCATTATATCACTATTGTCAATGTAACACACATACTGTAAAAATCTTGATTATAATACCTTAATTAGTGATATTACTAAAGTGAAAGCAAGATAAATGATATGAAATACATGCATTAGAATGCATGAATTGTGTATATTTTATTTGATTACATATACAAACATCCCCTAGCCCATTAACAGAACACCAAGCGCATAGGCAATAACAATTAAATTCAGTCACTTTTGATATCTTGCTGACTTTGTCATATTAAAACCATAGTCTTATCTGTAGTTTTTTAAATGTTGCTATGGCCCTAGCTGGTGTGGCTCAGTGGATTGAGTGCTGGTCTGCAAACCAAAGGGTCACCAGTTCGATCCCAGTCAGGGCACATGCCTGGGCTGCAGGCCAGGTCCCTAGCTGGGGGTGTGTGAGAAGCAACCACACATTGATATTTCTTTTTCTCTCTTTCTCCCTACTTTCCCCTTACTCTAACAATAAATAGATAACTAAATAACTAAATAAACATTTAAAAATGTTGTTATGAAGGTATATGTGCTAAGGTAGGATGATGAACTATATTACAGCTTGATTTTTGCTGGATTTATAATTTTTAAATATTTTATGTATGAATGGTAGACCTCCACTTATACTCCTGTTTAAGACCCCATGCATGTTAGGGGCATGATATATTTATAGAGTATGAAGACACTTCCAGGTCGAGCTATATTATTGTGGTCACCAGGTGTAGGGATGTCGTCTAGTAATACTTTGCTGACTGACTGCTTTATGGCACAAAGGTGCAAGCAGGCCAAAAGTTTTGCTGACACGAAAACATGCCCAGTGGGAAATGACATTTGAAATGATGGAGAGATAGGTTTGAAATGTATGAAGCCAGAATACCATCTATGGAAATTTCAACAATCGAACATGTCAAATGTACGTGGGGAATTTGGTTGTCATTGATGCACATTCAAAATGCAAGTTCTCACCTACCAGCAACACGGCATATGCAATTATACTTGGCCATAAATTTTTCTTTTCTTCATGAGAATTGCATGAAATAGAACTTATGAGAATTTTGGTGTTTAATTTTTTAAATATTTTGACATATATACTGACTTTCACAAAGATGACATGCAATTCATACTATACCACTACAAAGAAGACAGAGATGATATACAGGATAGTAAGTGTCATCAACATAAAGAATATTTAAGCACAGTAGATAAGGTGCCAGCCTGCGAACCCAAAGGTTCAATTTGGGTTCAATTTGGTTCAATTCCCCAGCCAGGGCACATAACCAGGTTGCAAGCCAGGTCTCCAGCCAGGTCTGTAGCTGGAGACAGATGAAAGGCAACCATACATTGATGTTGCTCTCCCTCTCTGCCTCTCTCCCTTCCTATCTCTCTGGAAATAATAAAAATAAAACCTTTAAAAAAAAGAATATTTAAGATTATAACTTTATAGAAAGTCTTAAAGTGCCCTGATGTCTTCAAGCTTACATACAAAATAACTTTCAATGAGGGCAACACCCAAATTTGACAGCAATCCTAAAAATGTACACTTTACTAATTAGAAGCTGAAAGAAACTTTTCCAAATTATCAATAATAAAACAATTTTTACCTTGTTGGAGGAACAAGTGAGTTATTTTTATATTTTCTTTCTAAAAAAAGGTATTATAAAAGCTTTATCATATGAAGAGGCATCAAAGTGTATAACCAACAATGAAGTAAAAAGAATATTAGAAAAGTATGTCAGTCAATTAGTAAAAATATCACATTTCTAGATTTTGTAATGATTTTGTCATTTGCCAGCTTTTTAAGTCATAATTTTTATGATTTCTTATTTTAAGCACTCACTTTCATATCTAAATACTATTTTCAGATTTGAGGTTGTATAATCTCAAAGAAAGCCCCACAGCATGTGGAACTTCCCATGTGCTTATCTTACTAATTTGTTTTGATAATATGATTGTTTTCAGAAAGCAAAGCACTTTTATTGATCAATAGTGATTTTCATATTTCTGGTGTCCACAACATTCTATTGGACAAAGATAATGTCCCATATGTGTAGGTCTCAGCTGCCACCAACCAAAACAGAACCAAGGAAAGCTCCCTTCAGACTTATTTTGTTGATTACCTAATTCATAATTTCACAATGTTGATGGGAATATGGTCAAGGGGAAAATATAAGGCCAGTTAAAATATCCTGTTAACGCACTTGACCTCATCATTTTTTACTCCTTTGACATTAAATTCATCTTTCTACTCCTCTTCCTCATTCTCCTTTTGAATAAAACTGCTTTTAGTTCCCATCATTAATGTGACACATGTTCATAATACATGTTTTTAAAATATGGAAAACTAGAAATAGATTTTTTAATATATGGTCCTGTTGTATTCATAATGGTACTCAGCCTTTGTGGTCTTCCTCTTAAATAAATGCTCTTAACTTCAGTCTACCCATGAGGAAAACATCATACAGATGCAAAATGAAAAACATTCTACAAAATATCTCAGTATTCCTCATAACTGTCAAGGTCATCAAAAACAAGGGAAATCTGAGAAACTTGTCATACAGAGAAGCCTAAGGAGATACGAAAGCTAAAAGTAATAAATCTAATGTGGTATCTTAGATGACATTGTAGGGCAGGAGAAAGTACAAAAATTAACTACATATGAATAAAGTATGGATGATAGTCTATAATGATGTATCAAAATTGGTTATGATAAATTTACCATGGTAATGTAAGAGGTTAACAGCAGAGGAAACTGGGTATATGTACATATGGGAACATTTGGGAACTTTCTGTACTACCTTTGCAACTTTTTTGTAAAACTAACATTATTCTAAAATCAAATATTTGTGTATAAAACAAAACAGTGTAACTCTAAATACCTGCATTGCATCCCATTATGCAAATCAGAATCCATTTTAGAGAGGTGCTTGTCAAAATGTAGATAAAATAAGTACATTTTGAGTTGGATGACTCAATTCCACATACTCAAAGGATTCATATTCTTCTTCACAAAATTAAAAACGTGTACCATAAAGAATGTTTACATAATTTGAAAATATCCATAGTCCCAAGGTTGGGACCAATCATTATTCCTAATCCTAAATCCTCTTTGACATATTTTCTCTAAAGTAATTTGCTAGGTGTGCATTTTTATAATTAGGTTAATAGTGTATATACCATAATTTAGTACTGTATTTTATCACTGAACATAATGACTTGTGTTTGTCATAAATATTGTTTTAGTGGTTACATAAAATTCTATCAATATTTGCCTAACCAGTTTTGCATTGTTGGATACTTTGGATATTTCAAATTTTTTGCAGTGTTATAAATAGCCTGACAGACTAGATCTCTGTACATAAAGCTATTTTATATATTGAAATTATTTCCTTCTGACTGATTCCCAGAAGTGAAATTACTGGGTCACGAAATTTTAATGTTTTTGATGAACTCATTCATTTCCTGGATCTTTATTGCAAACTTGGCAGGAGTCAGCATCCTTGAACCCACTCTCTTCACTTCTTTCCAGCCAGTTGGTATGGTCCCAACCCTAAAGGCACCCAAAGTATTGTACTCATTTCCTTATTTCTTGTCATGCTGGGAGAAACCAAACATCATACATGGTTTATAATTGATAGGGGCATTTAGTAGAACTGAAGCGTGTTCACTCTGAGAACCACTGCATTCAAAAACAGAAGTGGTAACATACAGTGAAGCAGACACTATTGGAATAGTAATAGCTAACATACTGAACTTTCTTTATATCAATCCTGAATGAAAGGATTTAGGGAAATTACCATTTTTCACCATCACACTAGCTCCAATAGGCAGTGTGGTAGAAGATGCTAATTACCTTCTAATGCCAATTTTCTCCTCATCTCTGTTAGTAATACAAACCTGGTGTTCATTTAGCACATTTCCTCCAGGAATAAAGACTCATTTTCAGCCTCCCTTGCAGCTAAATGCAGCCATGGGATTAAGTGATGGCTTATGAACAACAGAAAAAAATTTATATGAAAATCCTTATAAGCCTTCTTACAGGGAGGAGGCCCATCTTATTTTTCTTTCCTTCCATTTTACTGTGTGGGTCATAGATATAATAATAGGAACTCCAGAAATTATTTTGGACCATGAAGATGAGAGCTATACTCTAGGATCTGAAAGGAATTTGGATTTATATAAACATAACTCAATCCTTACTTTATACTGTAAAAATAATACTTGCCAATGGAAACACAGAGCAACAACATAAGCATATTAGATAGAGAAGAGGAAGGCACTGGCAGTGTTTGGGGACAAAAATTTCTATCCTACTCGACACTAAATAGAGAGGACATGCAGTGAAATAGAAAGAGCCTAGATTCTCGCCCTGGCCTTGTGACTTTGGATACCTTACCTAATCTGTACAGCTTCTTCATCTCCAAATGAGTGGTTCAGGTTACCTGTGACCGGTCTATAATGTTCCTCCCATTTCTGGTAGCTATCTATGATCTATGGTCTAAGCATAGGGTTGAGGGAAGAAGTATCAACTTAAAGGGAAAGGAAACGAATAGTAGGTGGTCAAAAGGTACAAACTTCTTGTTATTAGATGAGTAGGTTTAGAAATCTAATTCACAGCATAGTGAGTATAGTTACTAGTGCTGGATTGCATGCTTGAAATTTGCTAAGAGAATAGATCTTAAGACACACACACACACACATACACACACACACAAGGTAAAGTGATGGGTGTGATAATTAACTTGATTTTGGTAATCATTTTATGATATTCACATATATCAATTCATCATGTATACTTTCAATATAAACAATTATGTCAATTATAACTTGGGTAAAGGAGAAAAGGCAAACATACTAATATTCAAAATAAAGTTAGTGCAGCAAGATAATGAAAATTATACGTATATTTATTACTAATCAATGTGCAGAGGGCACGTTGACAATTAAAACAACAAATTTAGTAATAAAGGAGAGTGACCCAGTTAATTTGGTGTTGCCTATGTATGTATGTATTTATTCCTTTTTCTTACCTTTTATATGAAAAACAAAATGTATATGATCACACTGTAGGTCAATAGTGAAATTAAGGAAGGAGAGGAAACTAAAGTTTATTTAGGACCTTTAATTACCAGGTACTTACTGTGTTGGATGTTACATACGCATTACTTCATTTTGTTCTCACAATTACCCTACAAGGGTTTTTTTTTTTTTTTGCCTTTTTTATTGTTGTTCTACAGTTGTCCCAATTTTTCCCCCGTTGCATTCCCCTGCCCTCCTCACCCCCTAGCCTCTGCTCCCAGAGTTAATCCTCACCCTATTGTCCATGTTCCATGGGTCATTTAAACTTGTTTCTTGGCTAGACCCTTCCCCCGTTTTTTTCCCCCTTCCCCTCCTCCACCCTCCCCTCTGGTCACTGTCAGTCTGTTCCTTGTTTCCATGCATCTGGTTCTATTTTGCTCATTTGTTTGTTTTGTTCACTAGTGTCCTGTATTAGGTAAGATCATATGGTATTTGTCTTTCACCACCCGGCTTATTTCACTTGGCATAAAACTCTCCAGTTCCATCCATACACATATCACAAAGGGTAGGCGTTCCTTCTTTCTTTTTGCTGTGTAGTATTCCATTGTGTAAATGCACCAGTTTTTTGATCCAATCATCCACTGATGGGCACTTAGGCTGTTTCCAGCACTTGGCTATTGTAAATAGTGCTGCTATGAACATAGGGGTGCATAGGTTCTTTTGAATTGGCATTTCCGAATTCCTTGGGTATAATCCCAGCAATGGAATTGCTGGGTCAAAAGGCAGTTCTATTTTTAGCTTTTTGAGGAAATTCCATCCTGTTTTCCACAGTGCCAGTGCCAGCGCCAGTCTGTAGTCCCACCAACAGTGCACCAGGGTTCCCTTTTCTCCACACCCTTGCCAGCACTTGTTTGTTGATTTGTTAATGATGGCTGTTCTGACTGGTGTGAGGTGGTATCTCATTGTGGTTTTAATTTGCATCTCTTGATAGTGATGTTGAGCATCCTTTTATATGTCTATGGGCCCTCTGTATGTCATTAAGGTTGATGTTTTATTCCAATTTTTTACTCATATAAGGAAGGTGATGTTATAGAGGCTAAAGAAATAATCCCCAAGATAATGATGAACACTGACCTAGGATCTGAATCCATTATAAACCATAAACGCTGTAATGTCCCGCAATGGCCTGACCTCTCAATTAAAAGTCCTTCCTGGCTTCTCTGCTGCATTTACTTTTCCTGATTCTTAAAATATACTTCCTTAACTTTGAGGTCACTGAAATAGCCTGTTTTCCCACATATTTCTATGACTCTATTGTTAGCAGCTTTTTTGATTTTCTTTTCTTTTTCTATTCTTCAAATATAATTATGTCACAAGATTCTTCTCTTTTCTCCATGCTTCGTAGATTCCTAAATATTTTCACCTATGTCAAGGTCATTTCCTCCTATGACTTCATTAATCTTTGTCTCTATGTCAGAAACTTCCCTCCATCCTTTTTCCACAGCTGCTGACCCAGCTTTGTCAACTGTCTTCTGGGCCTTTCTAACTGGGTGTATTTTCGAATCATAAAGTCAACCTATTTAAGTTCCAAGAAACTTTTTTCTCTCCAAAGAGATCCTCTCACACCTTCCTTGTTCCTGTTGTAGGAACTGTTATTCTTTGAGTTATGAGCTGGAAACTGACAAATTATCTTTAACATTCAAGGCCCCTGACTCCCAGAGACCTGCTGGGCAGTGTGGGTTCTTCTTTTGGGCTGTCTCCCTCATGCATTTCCTACTGTGAGGCTCACTGCCATAACCCCCATGCAGGACTACATCCCTTGCCTGACCTGTTGCCCTTGACCCAGGCTTCTGGCTCTTCGACCATGCATCCTAGACATTATTTACTGAACCATCTTGAATCACATCTCTGATTCCACTCTCCTCAAATGTTTCTATTGAATGAAGCTCAAATTGTTTAACTTGGACACAGGGCCTCTTGTCCTCTCCTGAGTATTGGCTCAGCCTTCAAGCCCACATCCTTACATACCCATTCATTGCTTCTGTGGACCTGCTGAGGTTTTGACACATGCTGGTCTTCCCCCTTGAGGGTCCTTCCCTACCCTTCTCTGCTGTGGAATCCTCCTCACAGCTCAAAGCCCAGTTCAAGTGTGACAATGTCTTCCAGGAATGTTTTCCCTGATTCCCCTCAGTCTTACAAGGTTTCTCTAGTTTCTGAATACACACAGCATCTTGTATTATTTTTATCCTTCTTGTAACTTAAAAATTACTCCATGTTTAATATTGTACACTTTCCACTGTGATTTCTTTCTCTTTGTATTCCTGCCTTCCCTTTTGTCTGTCTGTCTTTCTCTTTCTTTCTTCCTTCCTTCCTTCCTTTCTTCCTTCCTTCCTTCCTTCCTTCCTTCCTTCCTTCCTTCCTTCCTTTCTCTCTCTCTCTCTCTCTCTCTCTCTCTCTCTTTCTTTCTTTCTTTCTTTCTTACCTTTGACCTCAGCCATCCCTTTCTCCCTACCACCCATCCCCTACATCTGGCAACTACCAATTTGCTCTCTGTATCCACATACTTGGTTGATTCGTGTTCAGATTCCATAACTGAGTGAGATCATATGGTGTCTTTTTCAGACTCCTTCCACTTAGCATAATGTCCTTGAGGTCCATCCATCTCGTCACAAATGGCAATATTTCATGCTTTTCCGGCTGAATAATATTCCATTGTATAGTATATGAAGGTCTGTCACAAAAGTATTAAGCCAATGTCAATATCATTAAAATAGTTTGCATGGACAATACTTTCAGGACAGACCTCGTACACACCACAATTTCTTTATCCAGTCGTCTGTTGATTAACACTTAGGTTGTTTCCATATCTTAGCTATTGTAAATAATTGCAAACAATACAAATAATTATTTTTATTCTTCTTATGACATTTAAGATCTCATCTTAGTTATTTTTTCATCTCCATTACTAAGTTGTTACCTTGAAGGCCAAGTATATATGTGTGGGCTTGTTATGACACCCGATTTGTACAGTTTTTTGTAAAACATAGTCTGATCATTTCATGTCCCTGCTTTGTCTAGGAGATAAAACCCAAACTTAGTAGCCTGTGATGCACATCCTTCTCAGACTTCCCCAGTTGGCTTTTCCCACCATGCCTCATTCCCAGGGCCCATCAGGCAGGGCCACGAAGAGCACTGCACACAGCTCGCTGTGCCTGTGCCTCTGTGCTTTCATTTGTGCTGTTTCTGAATCACAGTTCCCTACCACCTCCTCTATCGGGTCAAACCCCAATTCTCCACCTAGATCTGGCTCAAGCATTTCCTATTCTTTCACATTGTCATCAACCCCTAATTGGAAATTATTACTTCCTCTGAGCTCCCCCACACTTTAGACCTATCTTTAACCCTGGTGCTATTACATTTTAATCAATCACATGTTCGACTGTTCCCTCCTGACCACTTTCTTGAGATCAAGGAAGTCAATCAATGCCTTACAGTTATCTTTGTGTTTCCCAGTACTAGGTAAGGAGCCTGGTGGACATGCAGTGTTTCTTGAACAGGTACTCTAACAAATAAATGAGTAAAGGAAAGAAGAAAAGAAAGAAGGAAGGAAGGAAAGAAAGAAAGAAAGAAAGAAAGAAAGAAAGAAAGAAAGAAAGAAAGAACGAAAGAAAGGAAGAAAGAAAGAGGAAGGAAGGCAGAAAGAAGCCTAAATAAATATTGGACTCATCCTGATTTGGCTTAACATATCAAAAACTAAAATTCTTATCTGTGGTACCAATTTCTATAATTATAGCCTTCAAATATATCAAAAACTAAAAGTCTCATCTGTGGTACCAATTTCTATAATTATAGCCTTCAACTAGATGCAGCTCCACAAATTTATCTGTTTCATTCTCCATGTTTTCTAAAATTTTAACTTCAAGTCTGGTTTCCATTCCCATAACAAATAATTTCAAGAATTCAACACTTCTTATTAAGCTAAATACTGGATTATTTCATTAACTCATTCAATATTATTTAGTTATGCTCCCATATTTTCAAAATGTCTAGTTGTCATCTTAATGAGTTTAAATTCTCTGCAGTAAAGATGACTTGGGGGTAACTTGAAGACAATTGGGTTTTCTGTTTATACTGGAAAGCCAGTATTTGGGCTGATATAGAGACAATGCCATTGGAGATTTACTGAATACACACGCTTAAATTCCTTACATGATAAATCACAAAACGTATTTTAACCAAAGCACTTATTTTCCTCCGGCAGATTTTCTATTTAAATTTTATGTGACAATACATGATATAGAAAAGACCACCCAATTTAACATCTGGAGAGAGTTGTGTACCAAAGTTGTCTGGATAGTAAAATAAATAGAAATGGAGGGTCTTGGGCTCTTCTTCTAATACAACCACCAATTAGCTATGACTTTGGGCAATATAGTCTTTCTGAGTTTAACTCCCTTGTTTATAAAAATGAGAAAGTTGAATTTCGTGATGATATCAGGTCCTTTTTATGGTTCAAAATCAGTGTAGGCCTTGAATTTTAAGGATCACATTCATAGATGTTTGAGTAAACTCTTCTTCTGAGGGAAAAAAACACATGCACACAAACTTGACTAAGCTGAATTCCTCCCTCACAGTCATGCTGGTGCCAGCACTATAAATCTGTCTTAAAGTGTGATTGTTTGCTGTCACTATGCTGACTCAGTGTTTATTGTTGTCAGGTAGGACTCTGAGCACCACCCAGAAAGGAGCTCCTCTCTTGGGGCAGGATATCAGTAAGTCATTTTAAGAATGAAGAATGAATTATAAAATAATAATAAAAAACCACAAAACAAAGAATCAGTATGTCTTGATAAGTAAAGGGAATGATTTAAGTCCAGTGACATCTGAAACCTTGCAGTAGCATGAGAAAAATGGACACTACTGTTATTTTAAGAGGGCAAAAACTGAGATCAGGTTTCTTCCCCATTGTGGAAGGGGTAACAAGGAAGCAATAACAAGGAGCTAAACATCTTTAAGCTCCACCTTAAGGATGAAGCCCTAGACTTGGGTGAGGTTCTATTCATTTCTA
Organism: Noctilio leporinus; assembly: GCA_004026585.1. Taxonomy (NCBI): domain Eukaryota; kingdom Metazoa; phylum Chordata; class Mammalia; order Chiroptera; family Noctilionidae; genus Noctilio; species Noctilio leporinus. The sequence goes on from PVIW01001842.1 coordinate 130,119, forward strand.
TCCTTGAGAAAGGACTAGAACCAGAAGATGAAGATCTCAGATTAAGGAAGAATCTTCTAACAAGTAGAATGTCCCCAAATTAGATCTCATAGATTATTTCAGCAACATATTTGAGACCCTAATGACACTGTTACAGACTGAATATTAGGGATTTGAAAATTGAATCTGCCATCAAGGAGACTACAGGCTACAAGAAATCATACAACATCTGCACAAAGAATTCCAAAACCAGGTAGAAGGTTACATTTATGAACTCAATAGGAAAGTAATACATCCAATGTCAGTTGACAGTGTTCAAGGAGAGGCTGTATGACTACTTGGGGTGATGTAAGAGAGATTTATACCTGCAGCAGGAAGTCCAATTACATGACCTTCAAGATCAAACACTTTGTGGTTTTATCAAGACTGTCACACTAGTAAGGATTTTTATAAAAGGCAGGACTGTCTGATTTTCTGTCCTGCTCTCATCTCTATTATAGACCATCATTTTCCAACATTAGTTCTCAGAACAAATATTCTTAATTAATTTACTTAAAACATGTCTGAGAATTCAATCAGTTAGAAAAAAGTCAATAGAGCATATTTAAAACTATTTCTAAAAGACAGATGCAAAGATTTTTTCCCAATATAATTATGATGGATTTTTAAAGGAGAACTTAATTATTTTATATAATACAAATCAGAAAAATAGGGCTAACATAATAAGCTTACATACATCTATAATTTTCATTCACTCTTCATACTATTTTAGCTTTAAGATTAATTGTTCAGAATCTTATTTCACAGTCACTCAACTTTTATTGACTTTGATATTGACAGACTTGGTACAAGTTATAAAGTCTTATGTGGCATGATATATAATTAAAATACTTTGTCTCATAACGTATTAATGGGTTCATGTCAGAGAATGTCAATTCACCGATGAGAAGAATGTAAGCCCATATTAATTAATTTATTGTGGAAAAGCTGATTAGGGCCGTTACCACTTTGTCTCTGACTTATATAGAAAGTGCTAGCAGCTACAGGCTTCCTGTGTGACTTTTGTTAACAGCACATTCATATTCAACCAGCCTACTGGGTAAAATTTTCAAATGTAAAGCTACTAGATTAGATTAAAATGTTTTTAAAAAGCATTAGTAGGAACATCTTTTCCTGGAAATATCCATTAGCTACTTTGCTTAGCACTGTAAATAGTTCCAACATTTCTCCAAAGTCTTCAACAATGCCTAAGCTCACCATTTCTTTGTGGGCTTTCAAAGAGTCATTTTACTCCTAAGTTATTGTAGGAAGGGAGCCCGTCATTCTTGTCCCCAAATACTGATACGTAACTTCAGTGGAATGGCAGAGGGTATATGGCCCAACCATTTTCAGAACACTGAATTATAAGTAAATAAGTAGCAGGATCTGGTCCATTGTTTACAGGTCAGGACACTTATGCCTGAAGGTGATAAAGCTGTTGTGTCTGACTTAACTGCCCAAACTGGCCAGAGGCTGCTATGGCAGCTGAAAAGCAAATGTATTAACATGCAAGTAGAAAAGTGGAAAAGATACTTTGCTGTCTGGTAATTATGGTCTTTCCTCCAAGCCACATCCATAATGTTTCTATGTCCGGTGAGCCTCGCCTCTGATCCAGGAGAGCTTGTGGAATAAAATGGCCCATGTTATCTATCCATCTGGAAAAAGACCAATGCATCTATCTCATCTCCATAGTAACAACATCCCTGGGGCAACTAGACAGTGCTGGACACACTCTGACAAATTCTTGCTCTTCAGGATCTCTGTTTATAGACATCATTCAGGGCATTAATTTAAATCTAGCCTTTCATCAAAGGATGACTGAGTATCATATACAGGCTTAGGTCAAGGTAGGGGTTACTTATCATCAGGCAATGTCAACCTAAACCACAAACCCTCCAGCCAGGTGCAAAAATTTGATTCACCTAATTTCTCATGCAAAAATGAAGTTGGCAAATATTGGTGATACTACACATGTATAGGCTCGGTTTACACAATGGTTATTCTCTGGCAACGTATTCAGTTCTGGCATTCCAACACCATTGTATTTAGTTTTCAGTGAATTGCTTTACAGCTCAATAACTTCAGTTTGTAGCTTTTTCCCCATTATATCAATACTGAATTATAAAGGTAAGCTTTCAACGTTAGCTTACTTTCATAAAATAAAAAAAATCAGAGAATCTTTTGAAATTAGATTTTTAACTCTACAGCTTTGGTAAAGTAGTTCAAGCCATGACTTGCATTTCAGGAAAATGATTTGGTGCAGGATAATGAGCCAGGTTATTTCTGGCCAAATTTGTTTCTTAAATACACAATTTCACTTCAGGTGAGCAAACTGAATCATACAATGTGTAGCTGGTTATGAATGCTTTTGCAGGGAATGATTCCAATTTGATAGGTTATAACATCAGCCAAAAAGGCCAACAGGTTCCACTCGTGGATCGACTTCTCACTATTAAGAGGTTGAGAGGGGATTTTCTCTTGAGTGACATAAAAATGTCCAAAACTATCCCTCTGTACTCAGCCACTGAAGTCCATGCACTACAGCAGGTTTCCACAGTGTACATACAATGCATAAAAAGAAGGAGTTTCTGGACTTCATGCTGTAGGATATTATCTAGTTCACAGTGTTAATACTGAGCATCAGAGTAGATTATATTTTAAATTCTTTGGCACAAAGCAATTCCTGGGAAAATGATGTAGTCAGAACACTTAATTTCATTGTATGTCTCTTGGAAAGTGTTCCTGTTTTTAAGTTTTCACATTAACACATCCCATTGCAGGAGCTAAATTACACTGACTGATTTTGACCAGCTGCATGAAATTTTGTAGTTTTCTTATGGCCAAAGATAGGTCATTTTTTTTCTGAGTTCTAATCAGGGCCTCTAATGTTCTGATGCATACAATTCTTGTCAATCAGAAGGGGAACAGGCCCTGGCTGGTGGCTCAGCGGATGAGTGCTGGCCTGTGAACCCGAAAGTCGCTGGTTCAATTCCCAGCCAGGACACATAACCAGGTTGCAAGCCAGGTCTCCAGCCAGGTCTGTGGCTGGAGCAGGTGAAAGGCAACCATACATTGAGCGTTTCTCTCCCTCTTTGCCGCTCTCCCTTCCCCTCTCTCTGTAAATAATAAATAAAAATCTTTTAAAAAAGAAAAAGAAGGGGAACAGTTTCGTCAAGGAACTAGCATGGATGACCCATGGAAAAGGACACCATGTAGGATTGACTGTGTTGGGGAGAGGGGAGATGGTGTGAAGGGGAGAGCAGTGGGGGAAAATAGGATGAGTGTAATACAACAACAATAAAATAAAATAAATAAAAATATAAAGAAATAAGGACAGAAAAAATTCTTGTCAATATAACAAATGCAATATAGCTAACTATGTAATATTAATATCTGTGTTCTGTCGGTTTGCTATAGGAAATGCTATAACCCATTTAACATATTTTTATACAACTTTTCTGTAAGTGCTAAGATAGGACTTCAAAATGTTGGTCAACAGTATTTCTGATAAGACAGATTTACAAATGCTTGTCTTGGCATTGAACACATAATTTCTGCTGTATTCCATGATGCTCTTTTATCTACTTGCCATCTATAAAAGATTTTGCTGTCTGGGCTTTTTTTCACTTACTATATAACCTCATTTACAGTAGTATCAGATATTTTATTTATATTTGAAAACAATTTTTTGTTGACATTTCAGTTCTATTTTCATGTCAAGTTTTCATTTCTCATCTTTTTCACATATCAGTTGTAGATCATAGTAGAGTTCATCTCATAATGGTTTTGTGTGGTTTACTTTATATTTTACTATCTCTTGTTATGCTTTTTTAAATCTGAGTATCTTCTATTTGTATATTATGTATGGAAGAATATTCTTCATCAGAAAAGATAAATCTCTTCCATTGTGTCTGAATCAAACACCTCTCCCCACATTCAGTGGAGATAGTGGTGCAGAGAAGCATTTATTTATTTAGGGGATACATGTGCAAGTAGCAACTGAGATCAGTTACAGTGATGGAGAGACCATAGGGAATGGTGGTGCTTGTGGCTAATGAAAGAGCAAATGCTTCAGCTAAGGGCATAGTTGCTATTACTCCATATAAAAAAGGTGGTGGAAGCCCTGGCTGGTAGCACAGTGGTTAAGGCGCCAGCCTGCGAACCAAAAGTCGCAGGTTCGATTCCCCAGCTAGGGCACATAACCAGGTTGCAAGCCAGGTCTCCAGTCAGGTCCATAGCTGGAGGCAGGTGAAAGGCAACCATACATTGATTCTTCTCTCCCTCTCTGCCTCTTTCCCTTCCCCTCTCTCTGGAAATAATAAATAAAATCTTTAAAAAAAAAAAAAAAAAAAAAAAAAGGTGGTGGATTATTTTGAGGCAGAAATGCAGATTTGGCATTACCTAAATTAATAAATTTTATAAAAGAAAAGCTGAAAATGACTGGCTTAGTGAAGGCAACAAAAACACTACAGGTCAATAGGCCAGGTGGAATAAGTCAGGAAGTTGGATTAGCCCCATTGGCAATCAATATGCCATCTCTGTGTTAAACTGTTAGACATTTTTAGATAATTTTACTTTTTAAAGACTATATCCACCACTGTGACTAAAATTCTGTCAATCCCCAAGCACCTCAAAGATTTGCAAAGAATTTTATAGATGTGAGTTTATAGAGTGAATTTTAATTTTTGTTATCCCAATAAGTTCTCCCTACTGTAGGGATGTCAGTCACATGGCCCTGTATCCACCACCACAGAGAGCTTCCTAAGTGCATAAATCAATATATTCTCTTTTTGGCCAAGGCTGGGCTAGGGTAGTTTTCTGTGACAAGCAGAGTCCCAACTCTCTCCATTTAGCATAAGTAACTAATATTACCCATTATGTTTGAGTTATTGGTAAGCCTTTTGGTCCATATAACCAAATTTGCTCCATTATAAAGTACCATGCTTAATCATGATCTCTTACTTACCATCAGTTTTATGTACTAGATTTGGAAAACTTTTCCTATAAAGGGTTAAAGGGAAAATACTTGAGACATTTTGGGTCAGAGGGATTCTGTCACAACTTAACTTTACCTTTTAGTGAGAAATCAGCCATAAATACTGCATAAACAAATGAATGTGGCCATGTTAAAATAAAACTATTAATAACTTCAAGTGAGCAAACGGAATCATACACTCAACTTTGAATCTCACATCATTTTCACATGTCATGGAATATTACTTTTCCTCTGATTATCTTTCAACTGCTTGAACTCTTTTTGGGTGTGAGTTATATTTGGCCTGTGGGTTGTAGATTGCTGGCCCCATAATAGACCATAACCTCTGGTGGGGAGGTGACGAGTGAGCCTCATGTCAGTGTCCCCCCGCAGGGAGAAGCGTTTGAGTATTGAATGGGTAAACAGTGCCCAAGGAACATCAAGATGATGGAAAATTCAGTTTGCACCAAAAATACAGTCACACCAAGCATTTTGGAAATTCAGTAGACTTTATCATTAAAAGTTTAAGCACCCCGAGAAAGGCCCCTGCTTCAATTTTTTTTCTTTACAACTTCTACTCCAAAGCTTGGGTATTGAAACCAATGAATGTATTCAGATGAATTGTGAATAGGTCACAGAGGAACTCACCTGTCACCAACTTCCCCAGTTCTATTGAAGATGGTCTTAGTAGGCCATTGGTCTCAGTTAAGGCAACACACTTAACTGCTCATTTTTTTTCACACATAAAATAGAGACAGTATCACTCATTGAGCCAACTTCATATGCTTTCTTGAAAGTTTCACATGAATTAGTGAATATGGAAGGTACATAAGCTTTTGAAATTCCTTAAACATTTATCACATTTTATTTAAGATTTGAATTTTCTTGAAGATCAATGTATATAAAAAAATGTAATCCAGCCTGCTTACTAGAATGGATCAAATTTGTTCCCTTCAAAAAATATGGAACCAAGAACTCTGTTTGCATATGTTTGACTGTATATGCATTCCAACATTTCAATTTTTTTTGTATTTCTTAGATAACATAAAACAAAATCTAATGAGGAGGTATCAATAAAATCCTTCCAAGGTAGCTACTGACTGAACTTGTCTCAAGTTAAATCCCCAGCCAATGAGGCCATGTAACCAAGCATCACCATGATTAAAGACACATTTTCTAATACTAATGTTGTCCACACAGGCAGAGTCAACAGAATGCAGTAAGTGCAGGTGTCAGAATACAAGGACACAAGTGAAATCTAGCTTTGGCTGTGTCACACCATACCTAAAGTTTATCTGGAAATTTAAGGTACAACATTGGAATCATAGGGGTGCCAGAAGGAGAAGAGGAAGAGCAAGAAATGGAAAATGGAAAACTTGTGTGAAAAAAATAAAGAAGGAAAGCTTCCCAAATTTAGCAAAGAAAATAGACATACAAGTTCAGGAAGCAAAGTCCCAAACAAGCTAAAGACTGCACCAAGACATATCATAATTAAAGTGCCAAAGATTGGAGATAAAGAAAATATCTTAAAAGCAGCAAGAGAAAAGAAGTTACCTACAAAGGGGTTCATATAAGGCTATCAGCTGTTTTCTCAAAAGAAATCTTGCAGGCAGGAAGGCACTGGCAAGAAATATTCAAAATGATGGAAAGCAAGGACCTATAATCAAGATTATTCTATTCGGCAAAGCTATTATTCAGACTGGAAGAACAGATAAAGTGCTTTCCAGACAAAGTAAAGCTAAAGGAGTTCATCATCACTAAGACATTATTATATGAAATGTTAAAGGGATTTACTTAAGAAAAAGAGAATCAAAAGTATGAACAGTAAAAAGACAACAGGTCCTGGCTGGTGGCTCAGTGGATAAGACACAGTCCTGCAAACCCAAAGGTCGCTGGTTCAATTCCCAGCCAGGGCACATAACTGGGTTGCAAGCCAGGTCTCTGGCCAGGTCCATGGCTGGAGGCAGGTGGAAGGCAACCTTACACTGATGTCTCTCTCTGCCTCTCCCTTTTCCCCTCTCTCTGGAAATGATAAATCAAATCTTAAAAAAAAAAAAAAGACAACAAACTCACAACTATCAGTAACAGAACCTAAAAAATGGAAATAAAAATAAACAAAACTAAGCAAACTAGAATAGGACAGGAATCATAGGTATGGGGATCATTGGGAGGGTTGTCAGTTGGGAGGGGAAATAGTACCCGGATTAAGAAACATAACTGATAAGGTGCCGGCCTGCAAACCCAAAGGTTGCAAGTTGGATTCCCCAGCCAGGGCACATAACTAGGTTGCAAGCCAGGTCTCCAGCCAGGTCTGTGGCTGGAGGCAGGTGAAACGCAACCATACATTGATGTTTCTCTCCCTCTCTGCCTCTCTCCCTTCCCCTCTTTCTAAAAATAATGAAATAAAATCTTAAAAAAAAAAGAATAAAAAAAAAAAAAGAAACATAATTGATGGGTACAGAATAGACAGGGAGAAGTTAAGAATAATAGAGGAAAGGGTGAAATCAGAGAACTTTTATTCACAACCCTGGACATGAACTAAGGGGGGTGGAACTGAGGGATGGAATGGAGGTTTTGGGTGGAGGGGAGCAAAGGGAAAAAAAATTGCGACAACTGTAACAGCATAATCAATAAAATACACTTAAAACACAAAAAGAACCTACGCACCCATATTCAGTGCTTAGAGCTACTTAGTTTTTCCCCTATTTTTGTTCAATAAATGTGAACTGCTGCTGAATTATTTCCTAGCCTACTGGAATAACGTTGTTCCATGATATTAAATTTACCAGCACAGAGATGCTTTCTGGAATATCAAGTAGGTTCCGAGTCTTGAATTTGCGCCAGAACATTACAAACACAAACCACAGAAGAAATCAGGTCGTGCTAAGGGAGCAAATGCTCCTTCTTAAAGGACAATGTCATCTACAAAACGGAACTAAACAAAGAAAGCCCTTGATCTGATCTTAAAGTCAAGAAGTTCTTCAATTATGTCTACGATGATGTCTGCGCAATTTACATTGATTACAAGGTGCCTTCTGGGCTACAAGGAACATGCATATTTTGGGGAATTGTGGACAGAGAAGCCATAATAAGAGGCTCAATGTGAACAGTGAAGCCTGGTGGGAGTAGACTATGGGTAATTGGGTAAATAGGGCTTAAACTTTCTGATAAGAAGAATAAGGAGAATCTCATGCGGCATCAAGTGGTATCGAGTGTCAGTGCCTTGATGGAGAGCAGGTATGCAGAAGACAATGTCCAGATTCAGGAATACGTCCCTCCGTGGCCAGGGCAGTGATCCTCCACCCCCACCCCCCACCCCCAGATAGAGACTAGGAAGAGATAAGAAAACCAAGCACTGCGTATTTATTTATAAGATAAAAATAAACCAGCTGACAGAGAGACATCAGTGTAATAATACTTCTCCAATTTTCACAACAGCCTACAGAAGAAGGCAGTCCAAAAGTATGAAAATAAAAATAGTTATTTTTGGCTCCGAGCCACCAACAACAAACCGGATGGTTATGTCATAATCAGAGTTGCATTGGACTTGCAAGTGGCAGGTTGCTAGATAGGGCCATTTCTGCACCTGAGTCGGAGTGAATGGATTGGTTTGCCTTGATGTTAGGCAGCGTATCACCTAAGGGATTCTTTGGATTGCCCTCACGCTGCCCCCAGCAAAGGGGTCAGGAGGGAAGGATGACGCCAGCAACAAAGACGAGCAGATCAAAGATTGCCATGGAGACCTACTACTTTCCCCTCAGTCCAGGCTCACGCGTCCCATGTTAAAATCCGGAGTCTGCTCAGTGAAGACAAGGGGACGGAGCCTCAACCATCTCCACGTTGACAGCAGGAATTCACAAGACAACCCTACAGGCTGCTCGGCTGGTATCTCCCTTTCACTCGTTCATTGGAAACAAAACAAAACAAAGCAAAACTGTGAGGTTGCCAGGGTGGTTTTCTGCTGTGGGTATCAAGGAATCCAACTTCGACAAGGGTACAACGTGCAGATGGGCCAACAGCTCCAGAAAGGCCAACTGGCAACTGTTTTTGCCAAGGAGCTCAGTAATACCCAAACCATGAGAGTATTTCTCAGCTGGAGCTAATATTCAGTTTAGCTGAATTCCCAGGGAGCCAGCAACGCCTTGGCATTGATTTTGTTCGCTGGTTAGTTTTGTTTAGTCAGCACTTTCTCTCTTCTAAACATGTTTTAACTTGAGGTATAGTTCACTTCCAATAAAATATCCAGACCGTCAGTGTTCATTCCACTGAGTATTTTTTTTATTATTGTAGCCTAGCTTAGATAACATGAAACTTTCCACTTGACCCATTTTTAAGCGGACAGTTCAGTGGCTTTGGGTACATGCACATTGTTGGGCAGCCATCACCACTGTCCAGCTCCAGAACTAAACATTCCCCAAAGGCAGCTCTGTCCCCAGACACTCACTCCTCCATGACGTGAGGCACCTTGTCATATGCTTGTTTGCCATCTGTGTATTTTCTTTGGTGAGGTGCCTGTTAATTTAATGTTTGTTTTAAGAATTTCCTGTATATTTTGGGTAATAGTCCTTTAACGAAAGTTTCTTTTGCAAATGTTCTCTCTCAGGGTATGGCTTTACTTTTCATTCATTTGACATTGTCTTTCACAGAGAGGAAGTTTTTAATTGCGATAAAGTCTAGCTTCATTTAAAAATATTAACTTATAGGAATCCTTTTTATATCCTGGACAAAACACCTATGTTAGAACTAGAAGCTATGAATATTCTCCCCAGTCTTTTATTTCTAAAATAATGTCTTTTAATGAGCAGAAATTCTTTATGATAACCAACTTATCAGGCTTTTTTTTTTTTTTTTTTTTTTTTAATGGTTAGGACTTTTTATAGTCTGTCCCAAAATTGCTAAGATGTTCTCCTATGTTTCTTTTCTAAAAGGTTTTAGGTTCTGGGTTTTACATTTATGTATATAATCCATCTCAGAATAAGTTTTGTGTATGTAGTTAAATAGGGATTTAAGTGTATTTTTTCTATGTGGATAAGCAATTTTCCAGTAATATTTGTGTAAAAAGACTTTCCTTCACCCCATTGGAATACCTTGGCACCTTGGTCAAAAATCAATTGATCATATATAAGACTATTTTTATTCTGTTCCATTGATCTAGATGTTTATCTGCATGTCAGTAATTCCACACTGTCCTGATTTAAGCTTTAAGGAGTAAGTCTTGAAGTCAAGCAGTGTAATTCTACCAATTCTACTTGTTTTCCAAGATTACGTTGGCTACGCTTGATTCTTCGTATTTCAATGTAAATTTTAGAATCAGCTTGTGTATTTCTTCACAAAATCTTCCTAGTATTTTAATAGGAATTTCATTGAGTATACAGGCTTATTTAGAGAGAACTGATATTTAGATAATACTGAGCCTTCTAATCCATGAACATATCTTTTCATTTATTTAGGAATTCTATAATTTCTCTGAATTACATTTTATATTTTTCAATGTAAAAGGCTTATACATCTTTTGTAAGATATTTGTAAGTTATATTCCAAAGTATTTGATTTTTTTTGAGGCCTTAGTATATTTTAAATTAAATTTTATAATTGCTCATTGTTTGTATATAGAAACAGAATAAATTTTTGAATATTGCTTGTGTATCTTGTAATCTTGCTAATTCATTTATTAGTTTTACTGTGGTTTTGGATAATTCCCTGTAATTTTCTATATACTCACTAATGTCATATGTGACTAATAAAAATATTATAGTTTTTTCCAATTTAGATGTCTTTTGTTCCTTTTTCTTACATTAAAGTACTAGCAAGAATGTCTAATACAATGCTGAATACAAATGGTGAGAGTAAAATTCCAATTTTATTTCTGACTCCCAGAACTGTAAAATAATAAATATATGTTGTTATTTTGCTACTAAGTTTGTAATAATTTCTCACAGTGACAGTAGAAAACTAATGAAATATATCATTATTTATTCATTAGATATATAATATCTGTTTGCAGATATGCAAGTTCCACAATACAGCTTGTACAGGTTTTTAACTATTATTGTACTAGATTTTCTAAATTGCCTTTTTTTTTTGTTTGTTTAATAATGTATCATGGACATTTTCTAAAACTGATAATATAAATATTTGTCAATTATTTTTAATATGCATAACATGGCCTTGATTCCATATTTAGTCTATTTCAAACACTTTAAAAAATACAAATGATGTTCTATTTTTGGTCACAAATATTCACCTAACCCATGCTGGCTATCTAGTAATACCTGCTAGGTTATAAATTATAAAATTAAAACATTGACAGATTTTCCAAAAATATTATATTGTAAGAACATGCTTTTCACCCCTAATTTCACCAATATTGGCATACTCTTTTTGTTTATTTTTTGTCAATTTACAGGAAAAATTTATCTTGTTTTTATTTGCATTTAAGTATAAATGAGTTAGAGCATCTTTTGTATATAGATTAGCCTTTGTATCTTTTCTGTTAATTATTGATACCCCTTGCTTATTTTTCTATTATTTCCTTTTCATTAATTTTTGGAAGTTCTTTATATATTATTCATGTTATCCCTCCACTTATTACCTGGTGCAAATACGGTAGATATTCCCAATTTTGTGTGTGCATGTGTGTGTGTTTTAAATGTCTTTTATTATACATATTAGAATTAGATGAATGTTTATAAAGTGTTTGGCACAGTGTCCAACATATAGTAAGCATTCAATTTATAGAACCATTGTTATTAATTCTGTCCTGCGAATGGCTGATATTTAGAGCTTACCTTGCCTGTTTGTACTAAAGGCCTTTAGGGAGCTCAGTGCTTCATTTTCCATACACTTCTGATGATGTGAGACCCCTCCCCCGACACCAGTCATAGAGAACTACTGCTTTCTTACTTGCATATCCTACTAATAAACCAGCTAAATTTGAATCTTCCACAGGAAATTAAATTTTAACTAATCCAAATCATACTAAAACATTGATACCATTTCTCATGACAAGCATCAGAGAATAATTGAAATTCTTATGACTCATCCTTGAGAACAACAAGTCCTCAGACAGTGAAACTCAGGTGTAACAGGTGATGGTCGCCTAATTCTCACTGTCTCCTGTCCCCTGAAGGAGACATAATACCACAAGAAAATATTTTAGCAGACTGTCTTGCTTGGCTTGATCCAAAGGCATAGTTTTTGCAGGTGTTGCTTGATAAGATAAGATGGACACTTTAAAAAAAGAATCACGGGTTCCAGGTGTGAGTGTAGATTTAAAAAGTATTGGTAGCATTCCCATGAGGGATAAAAGAATATTGGTAGGGTTCCCATGAGGAATAAAAAGACAGTGCAAGAGCTGATAGCTAACTACACTTGCAAACAAGGCATATCAAGGGAGACTAAGTACTCTTGTATGCTCTACTAGGAAGTCCTTTGGCACCTTCCTTTGGCCCAGATTAAATACCCAAATCGATTTATTGTCACTGAGATTGTTCAGCCTCTGGGAGAGGTAGAAAATTGGGTGAATATTAGCCACTATGGATTTTTACCTCCTCTTACCACATTAGCCTCTAGTCTTATTCCTCTTCAATTCCCTTTCAATGCTGTGGGAGGAAAGAATGATTTAATGTGAATATAGTCCTATTCTTCCCCTTATTGAAACCCTTTGTTCATTGTCCTTAAAGTAAAATTCAAATAGCTGAAACAACTTTAATGCATTCAATATCTGGCCTATACTGTTTCCGTACTACATGAGACTCAGTTCATCTCTTACTCCAGGGTCAGACAGGCCTTTCCTCCTCCCTGAGACAGTCACCTCTCACCTCTGCTCCACACATCATCAGGCTGATTCATTGACTCCAAATCTGTTCTCACGGTATCCTGAAAACTGTGATAAAATGATAAAATTCAACGCATACTTTGTAATTCTTCCTTTGTTCATTTATCTTCCTCATTAATTAAATAAGCTTCACTAGTGTAGGGACAATGTGTACACTGAATTCCACCTTTCTAGCATTAGTATTATGTCTGGTATAAAAGGTCTGTCCAGAAAATAACCAGCCATGCAATATGAAAAATAAAGACATTTATTGAAGAAGAGACAAGAAACATTGTACATAGGACAATGATACCTCAGTCCCCTTCAAAGTAGGCCCCTTGGGACCTCACACAGTTCTCCCAGTCACCATCAACTGCTTTGGCATATTTTCTTGAATCTCATCAATGCCCTGAAATCTTTCTTTTCAAAGGTGATTATAGTTTTGGGAAAAGCCAGGAGTCACAGGGCACCAAATCTGGGCTATAGTGAGGGCTGAGTCACCTGGGTGGTTTAATGTTTCACCAAAAGATGCTGCATGAGACGTGATGCATGAGTGGGCATATTGTCATGATGAAGCTGCCAGTCACCAGTTGCCCATAGCTGTGGCCTTCTGAATCATCCAAATAGTTTCTTGGGAAGAATGTTCAAGCTTAATGCAAAATTTGATGCAGATTTGTTGCGCTACTCGCTCAGTCGCTTTGATGTGATGGCCACACAGTACACACGTTTACTCAATGGTGTCTACTGCCCCCACTGACTAGCCCAGTGAAATCTTCATTGTTCGCACATATGCATTCCAGTCCACTCTCCTTGGCTGCCAGGTTACATCCATGTCATGCAAACCCTTCTTGTTATATTAACAATGGCTAGACTTTTCGCAGACAGACTTTGTATAGTAGCCACTCGCTAAACATTTGTTAACTAGATGAATAAACAAGAGTTGAACAAACAAACAAACAAAAGAGTCTGTGCCCTTAAAAAGTGTAGAGGATACCAAAAGGCAAAAGATTGATTATAATTGAGCCCAAATGATATTATAACATAGATATATGTAAAAGTTAAAAGAGAATTAAGGCACTGATTACTTTTGCTTATATTGTAAAGGGCCCAGAAAGACTTCATAGAAAATGACACCTGAACCCAAACTTGAAGAGTAAGTACACATTCACAGTGCTAGGAACGTAGCAAGTGATTTTGTTGGTAATGCACGGTGTTCATTCTTCCTTCTAATGGTAACATCTCTCCCATTTCCTTTTGGAGAAAAACGTTTCCTTTAGTGCATGGGTTTGCATAAGCAGATCCCGTTGCTGACCCTGCCCCTCCACCTGGCCCAGCCAATGAGAATAACAGAGAGGTTCAGGCAGCCACGGGGTTGGTCAAACCAACAATGAAAGCCCGTCATCGCCAGTAGCCATCTGTGTGCGTCACCACACCACATGGGCACAGGTGCCCGAAGGTGAAGCTGGAAGAGTGGAAAATGGACACAGTGGTGGACAGAGAGGTTGGTCTGATGACCTTATGGAAACCCTTGGCCCCAGCTGTGCCCAAGGTCAAGACACACTCTAGGGCTTTCTAGTTCAGTGAGACAACACACTCCTTTTTTGTTTTCTTAAGTTAATTTGAGTTGGATGCCTTGTCTTTTGCAAGTAAAAGTGTCCCAACTTATTCAGTGCTCAGTTAACATTTATTAAAATGTACACAAAGTTAATAGGCAGAAAACATGAGACAAGGTTCCATGCCACAGGAATAAACAGCATAAGTAATGGAGAAAATTAAGTTCGGACAACTTAATCTTTCTTAAAAATGAAGGAGGGGATATGCAGCCTTGCTCTCAGCAGATGTATGGTTTTTGATGTCTCCTGAGGCACCTGTCTGAAGGTTCCTCCTTCATCTCTCAAGCTGTCATACGTAAGAAATCATGGTACCTTATGAAAGAATGATTTGTCTCGTTTTGTTCAAAGAAGGCTATATATTTTGTTCGTGTTCTGAACAAAAGGCTTTAAAGCAACATTACAGGGCTCATTTATCATATCCATATTAAGCTATTAGAAGCAATCCATAAGCTAACCATTATCATGTCTCTATTCTTGATAAGCACCAGGAAACAACTCCTATTCTTAATTTATAACCAAGACACCTGTGTAACCGGTGCCCTATTCAAACAGCAGATGCAATGAGGACAGCACTGCCTACTCATGATGACAGGATTTCACTATCTTTTATCTGCATTATCTCATTACATCTATTTAAATAGGTCTTTCCAACTTGTGTAATTTTGGTGTTGCAATTTTTCTCTACACAAGTTTCTCATTTCTGTTTTTTTTTAACCTAATTCAAACATAGTTCTGTCTCCATCTTATTTCCTACACAGCTTTCTTTTAATTTAATTTAAAATCCTAAAGAATTTATATAACGAAAATATAAAAGGAGAACCAATTAGCTTTTGCACCTCTACAACCTCAGTTCTAAATTAACTTTAACATTTGCTAAAATACACTAAATTGACAAAGATTCATAGACAATCAGTATTGGTGCTTAGATTTTATCTTTATTTTAGAAGATTTTATTTATTTACTTTTAGAGAGAGGGGGAGGGAGGGAAAAAGGGGGAGAGAAACATTGATGTAAGAGAGAAACATCAGTTACCTCTTGTATGCACTTCTACCAGGGACTGAACATGCAATCCAGGCATGTGCCCTGACTGGGACTCAAACCCATGACCTTTCACTTTGCAGGATGACACCCAACCAAGCCACATGGGTCAGGGCAATGCTCAAATTTTAATTACCCCTGGGGATCCCACTAAATGTAAGTATCATGCTCTCTAGTATCCTAAGATGGTAACTAAATATAAAGGAGAAGTGGCTATGCCTTTTTAACTGTATTCTTGCCTAAATTTCTTATAGTTATAGTACTCATTGCCCTAAAATATCCCATATTGGGTACAGATGCTCTAACACGGTGAATAATAAATGAAAATTGAAGTAAACTTCTGGGACTTATATTTGGCTGAGAAATGAGACCTTGTGGACTCCCAGTTAAATAGTTGATAGGGCCGAATGTAAAATATAGCAGAGCCTTCCAAGATAAAAACTTATCAAACCTAGTTAACAAAAAGTTGATCATCTCCATTGCTTCTCCACTGAACAGTCCAATTTTGCTCACTTTTAAAATTTTGCCAAGGAAAAAAAAATTAAAGGGCACCCAACTCGGAGTACCACAACCTTAATGCTCCGGTCCCATCCATTAAGGCCCCACACTCAATCGACAGTAGGATAAAGATGGCTGACTCCATCCACCCAATGGCTCTACAAGGTCTGTCCCGAAAATATCGAGCCAGCATCAATATAATTAAAGTTCGCGCAGCCGATACTTGGGGACGGACCTCGTACATGTTTTGCCCTTACAGATGGGGCTCTCCCGTTCTGTTCGGTGCTCATTTCAGCAGCCTCTCAGCGGCGGTTTGCCTTCACCTCCAAAGGGACACAGCGTCTCTTCCAGGCTACCCCAGGGGGTGCCTCCCCAGCTCTGCCATCACCTGCAGCCCTTGTGGACAAGGTCTTCACTACAGCCACCTCGCTCCAGGTATGAGATGACACTGATGACACCTCCTCCAAGGACATTTATTGGACATGCTCACTTTTCTTGAGTTAGAGACAACATCGTCTGGGTTGCTAGGAGGCCAAATACAGGCCAAGATTCTGGAGCCAGGGCTCTTCACCGCTATACGTTAACAAAGACCATCTTTTAATCCTCACACTTCGAGGAACAAAATGCCTTCATTCCTTGTTCTCACAGGTAGATGATCCTTAACGAGCCTCTTCACCAGGTGCACTGAGTCCCCAGCTAAACTAGGCTCCATTTCTCTTTATCCGCAGTCATCCTAAGGAGCAGGTGAAGGAAGAAGAAAGAATTTACATATCGTGCTTTACTATTTTTCAGTGGGTTTGGCATATTTACTCATTTAGTCGCTTGTTCATTCATCCACTTACATGATCATTCATTAACAGCTGTCATGGCTGGGCCCAGAGCCAGACCTGGAATACAAAAGTGGATAAAGCACCACCTCCCTATGGGAGCTCAGTTTCCGTTAGAAGGCTCTTCTCAGGGGAGACATCCTGCGGTTCTCTTCAGTTTTTAGTTTTCCCCACATTACAGCTTAAAGAGCCAAACCCTTCTATATACTTCTACTTTCACCCATGAGAGAGTAATGGGTGCTGGGTTGCTCTCCCACTGAAAACAAAGAAAAACTGAGACAGATTACAGGAGGCAACTTTTTCAGGCACAGAAGATGAGCAGGGTCAGGATCTCAGAGACAGGACCCACAGGAGGTGGGCCGGGGGTACTTTTGCTGTTGATGCAGGAAGTGAGCCCCAAGCAGGGACAGATAAGAGAAGTGCTTTTCCTGGTTCCCAGGCAGCTGCAGCTGTTGGGATCTGGGAGGCAGGACACTGGAGGAAAAGGCTGCTACCTAAGCAGGTGGGAGCAAAGGGCATGAGTGGGGTGGAGTGGAACATGAGGCTGGAGGGTGGGGTTTAGGTCGTGCCTTAGCATAGAAACCACTTCCTAGAGTAAAGGCCCTGCCCTAAGACTAAGTTGAGAATGAAAATAGAACCACCCAAAGAAACAATAAAACCAAGACTTACAGGATCCAAAGAATTCCCCAGTAATCTAAATGGCTCTCAGGACAGAGCAAAACAGTCTTTAAAGGAAGGTGTCCTAATCAAATTCATTACTCTACCTTGTCCCCAATAGCTGGGACAACATTGCAAACACCAAGGTATATACACAGCATAATAAAGTGCTTAGAACAGTGGTTACTTGAGGCAAGAACTGGGGTGGCCGGCAGAAGGAACTGACTTCAAGGAGACATGGGAAACTTTCCTGAGCAATGAAATCGCTCTGTCCTTTGGTTTGAGTGGTGGGGATGTGACTGTCAAACTCATCAAACTTTGCACTTTAAATCTGTGATCCCACTGTATGTAAATTACATCTCCAAAATCTATTTAAATAAGAAAAAACAGCAAAGAAAAATTAAGTATAGAACCATGTTTCACATAGCAAGGTTGAGCTTTTCGTGCAAGCCAGAGAGAAATTTTTTACTTAAACCCCCCCTGTAATTTTACTGAAGTCATTACAAGCTGATTTACGCTGCTGTGCGAAAACTGATTGTTAAATTTCAGGAACTTTGTGAGCCAGCCGTCAAACCGTTGTTAGCTTGAAATTGGCCGTGGTAGAAGTCTTTACAACACATTATAAATCAGCATCTTCCCTGCCCCCCGCCTCAGGTTTCCTAGCCGCCAATGGATTTGTGATTTATATTAAAATAAAGGTCTGCTTTGCATATCATGTTTAGAGTTATGGTCAAAAAAACAAAGCAAACGTTCCAGACTATAGTTCTACAAACTCCTTTTCCTGCTCCGCTTTTCTTCTCATCACCCCCATCCCCGAACAATAATTTTAACCCCTTTGGCTGTTTAATTTTGAATTTTCTTTTTGTCACTAAACAACATGCTCACGCTGCGACATATTTTTGTCAGTCTGGGCACTAGCTGCTGGCTTCCCACTATGGAAGACACGAATTTAGTCTTCTTTCCCGTAAAACACCTGCCACCATCCCACCCTTCCAACTTGTGTTTTTAGTTAGATGAATATTAAGTGTTTATACATATTCTAACAGGAAAACATCCACAGTTCAGTTCTAATATTATGAGTCATATGGCTTTTCCTTTCTTACACTTTTTTTTTCTCTGCAGTTAGCAATATTTGTGTGTATTAATTTGTTTAGTTTTCTATATACTTATCACTAAGTTACCCCAAAATTCTATCTCAACTGTTTAAAATTTCTCTCAGTTGTTCCAACATATCAGGGATTCTAGCACTTTCATCTTCTTGGAAACACCTCCCTGGAGGTTCTCATTGGCTTTGTTCCCTCTCTGTTTTATTTCCTGCTCTCTCTAAAGTCTTATTATTTAGATGTTGAACAAAATGAACTGATTCTCTTATCTTTCTCATTTTTCCTCTCTTTGTCTTCTTGGTCTACACTCTGGGAGCTCTCCTAAACTATATCTTTTAAATCGCTCATTGTTTTTAAGAGTTCTGCTAACATTTTAAAAATTTCCTTTATTTGCATCTTATAATGGCAACATATTCTCTTTTCTCTCTGACGGTATCGATCAATTTTTAAATATGTCATCTCCCTGAGTAATCTTTTTCTTCCAGGTTGTTTTCCCTCTGTTTAGATAGGCTGTCTTTATGTTAAAAGGCATGTCTTGTGAATATTGACTGCTTCTGCCTGTGAGTGAGGCTGGTAAAGATTAATTGAAAACTCTGGACACTTGGGTCAGAGCTTGTCAGCAGCCTATGGGCTTCACTTGAGGGACTGTCTGGCTGGACTGTCTCCTTGAAAAGTTTCTTTCCTGAAGTGTTTTCTTCTGAGCTTGTGAAGCTCCTTAGAGAAGGACAGTCTGATCTGTTGCTTGGACGAGTGTGGATCTCAAACTTGAGTGTACTTCAGAATTGCTTCGAAGGGTTGTTCAACACAGATTGTTAGGTTCCACCCACCGATCTGTGATTTTTTTTAGGTCTGGAACAGGGCCCTATAATTTGCATTTCTAAGGCGTTTTGAGATGATACTGACACTGCTCGTCCTGGGACTGTACTTTGAGAACAGTTTTCTGGACTGGGGGATATAAATTGATTGCCTAGCCTGTGAACCCAAAGGTCACTGGTTCGATTCCCCAGTCAGGGCACATAACCAGGTCTTCAGCCAGGTCTCTAGCTGGAGGCAGGTGAAAGGCAACTGTACATTAGTGTTTCTCTCCCTCTCTGTTTCTCTCCTTTCCCCTCTCTCTGAAAATAATAAATAAATTGATTGCCTCAAATGAGATCTGAGATAAAAGGGTTGGGTTTATAACAGTAAGAGTGTAAACTTTTTAAAATTACTTTGTTTTCAGTAATTATATCCTATCCTCAACAATGCCTGGTACCTTCTATCCAGAGACCTATTTTATAGTATGTAGAAAATAAACTTAAGATCTTCTGCTAAGGTTAGGAAGGGGCTCTTCCCCCCACTGGATTGGGCAATAGGATCTAAGGATCTTAGTGTTTCTTAAACACATTCCCTTTGTTTTCAGTCCCATTTTGACCTCTACTTCCAGGGGCAATTAGTAATGCCCATTTCCAAGTGTTTTGAGAATTCTGTAGGAGCAAATCAAGTGTATTACAAGTCTGAGATATAAGCCACACATGAAATTCGGGTGACTCAACACGAAAAATAAAGTACATGAACCAGAAAGCTCATCTTCGTGCATAAAGAGCAATGCTAATAATGTTAATGCCCTGCTGAGATATTCTATCTGTTCCATACTGCCTTCTGCCAACCAATAATTAAAATGACTACGATTCGTTGAGCACATGCCTAATGTCAGAATCATGCTATTTCCTTTATATACTCTGCCTCTGAGAATCTTTTCAACAACCTCACACAATGGGCATTATTTCATGTTTTAGTTACCAATTAGGAAACTGAAATCCAGAAGAGTTAGGTAAACAGCTCCAGGCCACACAGGAAGGGTAGAACTAGAATAGGATTGCACGTCTCCCTTATTCTAAAGCCACCACGTAACTATTTTGAAATAAGGTGACATAAAAGCAAATAAAAATATTTATTTTCAACACAAAACCCAAGCTGATTTAGTAATCAGCTGATTTAGTAATTTAGCAACAGTGCACTTGAATTCAAGGTTTCTTTTGTTTTGTTTTTTAAGGAGATGTGGAGCATATCTTATTGTGTGTGTGAGACCCACACAGCCCCTTCCAAAGAAAAGCTTCAAGAAATACCCATTAAATTGAAGACTATGAATAATGCTCAAGAACAAGTTCATTCAAGATTATTATAGATACATATAATAAGTCACTAGATAGATTTCTACCAAGGAAATCAATCTTTAAAGATACACAGCCTCATTTAAAATTACTTTGCAATATCTTCTGTTTTAAAATAAAAACAGATTCTAAACATTTGACTCAACAAGGTAGTTTCCCCAAATGATATACCTTGAGGGTAGACTTTTTTCCCCTTCCATTTATATAGGTCACTCTGAGGTTTTCTATTTGTAGAGAGATTTCCAAATGAAGATTTTTTGCCAGAAGAGGGAGATTTAGCTAGTTCTAAAATCTGAAGAACCCAGGGAACATGGCTTCCTTTAACAACTCAAGAGTGGAAGTGTCCAGTGAAACAGATTAGTAAATGTGAGCAAAAGATGAGGGAAAAATAAGAGGAAAAAATTACAAAACCGTGTTTGGGAAGAGCTCAGAAAGGAGAAGCAGAGATGTTAGCAGTTAGGAGGAGGAGGGATGGAAAGAAGGGAAAATGCTAACTTAAATTGGCCCATGAACTGTCTTTGTTACAGGACTACAGATCCCTGTTTCCTGGGTGGGAGACAGAAATCACTCAACTATTTTATGGTTTTACCATAATTCATTTAGGCCAGGCCATGGGCCTCCAAACCATAAAAAGTAAAATGTCCTGAATGAAGAGTAAAATTTTCACTCAGTTTAGAAACACTTGCTTAGAAACCGACACAATCCTGCTAATCAGTTGACCCTCTGGAGGAAATGTGGCCCTGACAGCACCCCACCTTCGGTCCAGTGAGACCCACAGAATTCTGACACACAGAAATGGGAGATAACAAATGTGCGTTGTTTTAAGCCACAAGCTTGTGATAATTTGTCACAGCAGCTATAGGAAATTAATACCATTGACTAGCCAGTGTATGCAAACTAGTTAGTCTTATCTTTCTAGATAGAACAAGCCAATACATGCTTGTTTAACTGAGTGTGCCAAGTGGAAAAACAACCACATTTTTGTTAGAACAAACCTGACTCCGTTTTCAAATAAGTATATTCCCAGTTAAACTGAATTAATGAGGTTTTATGAAAACAACAATTAGAGCTGAATTAAACATGTATGCAGAGCCTCATCCTTGAATAAAACTACTCATGTAGTTTGGCCCAATCTGCTTCTTTCTATACATGCAGAATGAAGTTAAACAAAAACATCCTTTCCTAAGAAGAGCTTCATCCGTGAGTCTGTATGCATACATTCATTCCTTAATTCTGGCAGTCTGGCATAGCTACTCTTTCAAAATGCTTCCTCCGTGTCTTTAAAAATGTTCCCATACTAGGGAGAACTCCCATTTTCCCCTTTAACACCACCAATGTGCTCCATAAATGGCAAATGGCAATTGGTTGTACTGAGTGCAAATATAAGGGTTTTTTTTGGGGGGAGGGGTGGTGGCAGATATCACCAAAATAAAAATAGGAGAAAGAAATAAAGTCAGTATCCTAGTGTTCAAAAGCTAATGTTAATTAGGCTGCGTAAATCTTAGCATCCACCTTTTTTCACCTACAATACTAAAATGATAGGTCCCAGGTCAGCCTAAAAAATCTGGTAACCCATTAAGTATGTGAAGTATAAGTGAGCCGTATGCATGAAGCCTCCCACATTTACTGAGTATTTTCTATCTGCAAGTCACTTTGGTATAGATTTGAAACGCAAAGATAAATGAGCCAAGTTCTTGCCCTCATCTAGTTCACAATCCAGAGGAGAATTATAATCACACCATCGCTGGTTAATAATAGAATGCACTCTCAGAAGAAGTTCTGTGGGGCACAGAGGGCACCATGAATCTGCCTGATGGTGCCAGGAGACCCTTGGCAGGAGCGCTGCGCAGCATCCGCACGAATGAATATTCCTATTCCGGTTACCTCTCCACTTGCTGGGAAGGAGGAAACAGGGCCTCCCCTGGGCAAGAGCCAGTTTCAACGTCCTTGATGCCTGGTAAGCTGCTCTCTGCCTCTGGGAAGGAAATGGCTCTTCGCCCCATTTCTAGACTTGGGCAAATCAGCCCCTCAGTGTTCTGAACAGGGAAATATCTGTGAGCACTGAAGCCAGGGAGTCCTGGGTTCCAATCTGGCTTGAAACTGTCCCTTTATCATGTTGGAAACAGGCTTAGCATTGCAGCCTCTGCCTCCTTGGCTGTAAAACAGTAATGAACGTTCCCATCTTTCAGGGCAGTGGTGCAGGTTAGAGATGGTTTATGTAAAGTACCTCGCATGGCATTTTGAATTTGGACTCTAACCCTGACACGCACACAAGGCAAGTGCTCACAGATGAGGAAATACACGGAACTCCTTGAGAATCCCTGCTGAGTGTAACTGATACCCTTCAGGAAAAACGCAAAATGCAGCAAAACTAAACCCGCCCTGAGTCGGAATTGTTTTGTCATCTCACAACAAGCCCTGAACCACCCTCAGAGGGAAAGCAGTGTACATGTGTACGTTCCCTGAGCGCAGGGCCCTGTCTCAGTCTCTTCTCCTTCTGTACCACAACTAGCATGATATTCTGTTCAGTGGACTCGTGTTTGCCTTAAAATGTAGTGGTGTAGAGCCAAATTGAACATGTATATAATACAACCATTAACACTTATTTGGATGTTATAATTCAGAGTTGACAGAAGTACCAAGAATATGTCCCTACTAAAACAATTTATAAAATATTGTATTTGAAAAAGGATCATTACTCAAAGCAGACCCATTCATTTAAGAAATAAGCTATTTGAGTACATACTATGTGTTAGGCACTGCTCTAGGCGCTGGCTTACATTCTAGTCTGACAGGTAGACAGTGGATATTAGGAAATTAATAAATAACTAAAATACAGGAAACAAGTGCTAAGGGACAAATGGAACAGAAAAAAAGGCAGAAGTAACAAGGGACCTACCCAGGGGAAGTAGCCACACCACGATGAGAGGTTTCAGATTCTGCATATATTTTGAAGGTAGAAAAGAAAAATACGACTTGCTGATTAGACACATGAATTACTGTCAAATACTCAATTATTAGGATCTTCTTGGAGTCAAAAGAGATTTACTCCAATTTCCTTCCATCAACAGAACTATGCTGAAAAATACTTCAACCACGTAACTCATGAAACAACATAAATAGCACAGATTTTGTAGATTTTAAATAAGAAGATAGAAAAAGCTAAGTAAAGCTTTAAAGGAAATACATGCCTGGTGATAGTGCTAGTTGGCAGGTTAGTTGATAACGATCTGAAGTCAAATCACTTCACTTTATTTACTAGAGCAACAATTCACAAATGAATTTTATAGAAATAAAAACAAGCACTAAGTAATCAAGGTTACCATACCCAGAGGTATCTAAATAAGAAGTTACTTGAATTGACACCAACTCTTCATGTACTATTAGGGGAAAAGTCTGTTACTTATTTAATAGACCAACAATTCACAAATAAATTTTATAAAAATAAAAACAAGCATTAAATCAAGGTTACTATAGCCAGACGTATATGAATAATAAGTTACTTGAACTGACACCAACTCTTCATGTACTATTAGGGGAAAAAGTCTGTTACTTATATTTCTAATTCAAAAACAAAGATTATAAATTGATTAAACCAAGTAGGCTCTTTTAAGATTAGCAAAACTGCAATATTACTAGAATTTCACTTTTATGTCCCTTAAACTTTATATTTTCTCTGTAGTGTGTGATGCTAGTTTAAATATTAGTAAAAAATATATATTTGAAAATTATCTAGGGATAATAGAAAATTATAGAGTTAAAATGTATGCCTTTGAAAATTATATATGGACAATTGAAAATTATATAGAGATTTAAACTGTATGCCTACGTAAATGGGGAGAGAAGGGAGAAAGGGAGAGAGGGAGAGAGGGAAGGAAGAAAGGAAAGGTGGGTCACTTAAAATAACGTTCCCAAACTTCCCCATTTTGTCCTCTTGTTCAAGGTGGTACCAGAGAACCCCAGCAGATGGCGCTCATACATTTTTCTAGATATGGCGCTGAATTAAAAACAGGATTGCCTCAACTTTGTATTTCAGACCAGAAAGACGAATAAATCATAGTCAGAAGCAAACACATTTTAAAATTTTCTATTACCACGAAGAAATAGTGCTTTTAAGCTACTCTAATGCACATTCCTCGCCCGTAAGCAACTGACAATTTTCACTTCCTATCTAGCAGCTGATAGAAAGCAAAGCATCGGAAACCACAACCTGCCGATGATCAGCTTGATAATAGAAGGATGTGGGGCAGAACAGAGCCTCGCACGCTTTTCCCATTGCGGATATGGGACCATTAGATAATTCTAGTTTCTTTTCAATGCTTTTATTGATTGTTCTCCGTAAGACTGGGTGTGAAACTAGCAACCATTATGACTACCATTTTTCAACCAAGTCAACAGGCTCAGAAGGAGAAAGAAGTGAGAAGATAGGCTAATTCAATCAAGAAAGATAATCAACAATAAGTGGGTCCAGTTTCTTTCACCAGAGAATCGATAATTTATTCTTAAATCCTCAATTAATAAATATGGATTAAATGAACAAATTAATTCAACCACATTTCAACATACATATACCGAACCCTTCCTGCATGCCAACACTGTTCCAGGCCTGAGAAAAACGTGGTGTATGAAGACAAACAATACCTCTGCTCTCACAGAATTTACGTTTTAGTGGTGATACGTCGAAAAGAAAAATAAACAAGCAAGATATTAGAAATTAGTAGCAGTATGAATAAATGAATTAAATTGGAGTGAGTGACAATGTGACCATATGACTACTTAGACAGTTTCAAGGAAGGCTTCTTCCGGGGAGATGACATCCGGCTAACGCCTGGATGACTGAAGAAGGCAGCCACATATGGAATGACCCCGGGGCCAGAGCCAGCAGCGCCTGTCTGCAGAGAAGAAAGGCCAGTGTGGTCCAAGAGGAACATGCAAGGGAGTGAATAGGTGGCCTGACTCCCAGAAGCCAGGTGGAGGCATGGCTGGCTGGCTATCCCTGGAGGGGAGGAATAACAGAAGGGGGAAATAAAGAAATAAACAAAGAGTGCTAATTGCAGGTTAGTCAGAGATTTTCCTTTTTAACCTGTTGATCTTTCTGAAAGTTTTCTATTAGCCCACATTTCCATTTTAGCAAGTACCAAAAAAATGAACCTAACTCCTATTCTTTGGTAATTTAAGAAGGTGCCAACCCTCAGGTTTTCACCTTAAATTATCAAGGACCAGAGGGTAGCGCTAAAAAGAAAATATGTCTGTAGAAAGTGCAATAAAGTGGGATGAATAGGTGTTAATTTCAAGGGATCCCCAGAAGGTGAATTTTCAGTAATACTTGATTTGAGTTTGTTTTGCACTGATTTGCCCCTTTCTCCTCAGGGAGTATAAAAGATATTCTTAGTTTATTAAATACTCACATTCACCGATTCTGACTACCGAAAAGGTTGCCTTAAATGATTCTCAAATTTCTCTTCTCTTCTAGTGTTTACCTGTTGTGTAAAATTACTATAAGCCGATATTCTAAAGGAACATATTTTTAAGATTGTTCAAACCAAAGCCCAGATAATTAAACTGTAAATGAAGAGGCCCACTATCCCTTGTGACTTCACAGAACACACTCCTCAGAATCTCATCTCCTCCTGCAAAAACCGGATATATGTTTCTCTCCAACTAGTTTCTCAATAGCTTTGATTCTATTGGATAAAAATATCTTTATAAATAGAACCTTGGAATTTTACAAATTTTCATTGCCATCAGATTTTAGAGCTGACATTACACTGACCCTATGATTTCTCCCATGTCACTCATTCCTAACCAGAAACTTCTTTGTCCAAAGTAAAAACCAAACCAAAAAAAACAAAACAAAACAAAAAAAACTGTTAACAGTCACCGCATTTAACGGTGGTTAGAATTTGCAAATACTTTCTCTCGGGTAATCACAAGGCCATATCCAGAAATATTCATTAGCAATTGTATTTGCATCTATTAAATGCAGATTAAAGGGATTTTCTTTTAACGAGATTTTATTTACCAACTAATTAGAATGCCACTTTATTTTAAGTATGAAAATAATTAACTTAGAGTTATAAAGTAGAACCACTCTTCTGCTTGTTGGAAAACAAAATCATTTTCCTTCTCCTCTATAGTGGGCCTTATTCTGCACAGCTACTTATTTCAACCATTGTTATTCATTTCACATTTTTACTGACTCTTTATTTTCCCAGCTATCTGAATTCTGGTGCTGTCAATTTCACGTAGGCCTTTTAAAGATACATTTGCTATGCGTATCAAAAGCAGTTGTTTAAATAAGCATTTGGTGCTGACAACTTTGCTCTTGATGCTTTTCATAGCAGCAGCTAAGGCACATTTTATCATCAGTTACAGCTTCCTTTGTTATGCTTCCTTTTTTCCTCCAATCTAAGTAAAGAGGTTTGTACAACCTGCATATCCCTGCGAAATTTTCCCTCATGTTTAGAGAAGGCCACTCCCAGCACGATGGACAAAGTGAATCTGGATCCTCCCATCTAGAACAGAGGGAGTTACTACATTATTTCCTTTGTATGTTAGTCAATGTTATCTCAATGTTATTCTTCTGTTGAACGACAGTAAAGTAAATAAGAAAATAAAGCTTCTTCACTGGAGTGATGATTTGATCATGAGCAGGCCAAGCAAAAATTGACTTAACTTGGAAATACAATGTTTAGAATGCACAAAAGCAACTAACTATGCATTCCTATCGCCTGCCTTCCCAAAGATATCTTCATCCTTCCCATTCTTTCATTAAAAAAAAAAAAAAATTCCCTTGTCTGAAGATGAAAGGGCCACAAAACTCCAAGACTTAATCCCTGCTTCAGGCTAATGACAAAAAAATATTTTTCATTTTTCGTTCACATCCTGCAAAAAATTCCCTTGACAGAAAATGTTCTGAACTAGACTCAGAAAGGCAAAATGCATTTGCTTCCTCTAAGTTTTTCAGGATGAAAAAAAGAAAGAAGGGACTCAAGAACAGATATAAAAGTTGACCTAAAATATATGGGTCTCAAATGTTCGAATGCTTTTTGGTACACTGGAACTTCAAATTTCAAACTTTATACTATAAATAAATAATTGAATGACAAAACACCTTACCCTGTACGTACAGAATTAAAAAATCACACCATATTTATTTCCTAATCACGCCACTGAATTGCTCCAGTTTTCTGGACTGCAAATAAACGACTTGTTCATAATAATGTGACACAGTGACGTATGACTGATTGGTAAGAAACAGAAAGGGACTTTGTCCTCAGCAAAAGGTCACAACAGGGCCTGTCCAGTGCAGGCAGCCTGTCCCCTGCAGCCACCAGCTGACCTACTGGTGGCCCTCTGGCAAGAGAGGTTTTTCACAGCATAATTTCCACTCTATGAAAAATGTCAATCCCAACTGACACTGTTGGAAGACAGGTCTAGATCCCCATTCATTACAATACAAAGATTTCAACCTTATTTTTGGCCTTTGAGGAATCTCTTTCTGGTTTTTCAAGTTTTAAGGAAAGAAAAACAGACAAAGCGCTCCTCAATTTTGGTTTCTCTTACAGCAGAAATATTACTATTGACAAACAATGAGTAGAATAGAACTTTCCTGACTGTACACACCCTTAAAGCTTTTCTTTTTCTTTGCTTTTTCTTCCTGTCTCACTAATGAGGCCAGGGAAGGAAGACCAATTTCTGATCCAGTGGCCATCCTCCATGTCCGACATTGTGCTGCTGTTTTTCCCCTAGTCCAACTGCCCCATTAATCAGCAGGAAAAATATGCAGCAAACTAGCTATATGTCCTAATATTAACTCCAGCAGAGACCTGAGAATTAGCAGGTTGCTTTTGAAAGACCTTGTGACAGTAAAGATCTCTGGTGGCCTGCTGGACACTGCAGAACAGTATTAGGATTACCCCAGGGTAGTTTGAACTTGAGGACACCTAAGTATGGGAACATGCAGTGAATCTGCTCAAGGAAAGGGCATTTATTTAAGGATTGCATCTCTGTATAGGCAAAGACGACTTCCAGAATAACTGAGGTCAGTCGGAGACATATTTTTACCCAGATAATTTCTGTTATTTTCCTAGTTAAGATGTTTATGAATTACTAATTCTTAAAAATAGGCCTACTATGCTGTTTTACATTGACTATGCAGTTTAGTTTCATACACTGTGATTTCTATTGACTTCCGTGTTTCCTTTGTTCAGTGAACTTATTTCATTGATTACATCGATTCTAACAGCCCGTTACTTTGATTAGTGTCACATGTGTGGTGCTTTGTACTACTGTACCATGCAGCGCTAAAATAATCATTTAGTTGAATGTCTGAAAATTAGTTTAAATCTAAATATAAGCATTTTTAGCATTTTGAAATAACAAAAATACTAACCCTCCTATTTTTCTCAAATTCATCATATTCATCCTGATTCCATCGCTGAATATCTAATTTAGATATTCTATATGACACGACACACACCAAAGACAGTTGGTATTATCAGTAAGTTTATTTGCATATATGCCATTGTGTGTTAGTCATACAAACAACTGACAGATCTCTACTTGACATTAATATTTTAGCTGTAAAACTAATAACAAACAAAAAGTACTGTTAAGTGAAAAAGGCTTATTGTGTAAACTCAATCTACATATTAATAACGATATATATTTTTAATAATAGATGTTCACGAAACTTCGAACTTATAATGTGGGTAAATAAATGGATTAAAATAGGACAGAACTGAAGTCATGACTAATCCCAATAACCATTTTCCATTCTATTTGCATATAAAATAGATTGCAATTCCCTGGCTTCTTTCATTTTTTTCTTCTTCAGCAAAAATAATTTACTAGTAAATATTGAAAGAACCAAAATAGAAGTCACTTCTGAAAATGCAAATTATTGAAACAGATGGCAACTGCTATGTATCTCAAAAGAGGGTTTAAGCTTTACTAATTAAAAAAGAAGTGTAAAACAACATATACAAAGAAGCTAAGCCAGAGAAAGGCTTGCCTTGAAACTAGACCTAAGTACTCCACCTTAACATCAGTAATACAAGGCATTTGTAAACATTCCACATTTGATGTTAAACTAACTGCACCGACAAAATAAACAAAAATCAAACTCGACTCTCACATTTACTCTAAGTACTTGGAAATATATCCCCAAATAGGCTTTGTTCTGCTTCCCCACCTGCTGCAACCTAGGGCCCTGTTGAACAGTTTCAATACACTTTTTAAAGAAACTACAGAAAATATACCTTTTTTCCTATTCAGGATCGCTAACAGCAGAAATACACGTGCCCTTGGACATTTGGTGGCAATATCAAGTTTGACACAAATATAAATACACTGTTTTCAGTTGCAATGTTTCAGGCCACCAGCAGAAATGAACCCTGAGGCCCATGCGGGGATTACGTGCTTCCGGATGAAGCACGGAAGAAGAAGGTAGAAGCTTACTTCATCCTCACCAGAACTGGCCTTAGGGAGAAACCCGCCGGCACGGATGCTGGGAGTCACCACAAGTGTCCCGGGCTTCACTCCACAGACCAATCTAGACAAGTGGAGACAACTGGTTTCTGCAGATGAAAGGCCTCAGAAGACCTCTGTCACCGGTGATCGTACTATCAGAGAAGGATTGGAATGAAAGCAAGCACCTTGCTGGTGGAAATGGCACAAACGAAACTGGGTTAATCACCTGAGTGTTTCTTTCCATGTAGGTTTGAACATCAGAAAGTACAGCTCCGCTTAAGGGTCAGGATGTCAGGGCAGAAGCCTGAGACTACATCTACCACTCTTTTTTTCTTCCTTTAGAAACACTATATAACCACGCTAGAAGCCTTCAAGTTGCGTAAGTACTAAGACACAAAAATTATTTTTGTAAAGTGCTAATGAGCCAATTCTAGACATCAGCAACTTTGAACATTCTGGATGTCAGATTTTCCACAAGAATCTGTTGCAATGGGTATCACATCTGTCACAAAGATTTGACTCTAAGATGCTTTGACCAAATCTCAGGTAGCTGATGAATTCTCTACATGTCACATGTTTTCCTGAAGATCTTTCTGCGCCAGTGTCTGAAAGAAACACGTACAGTAATTATTCGTGAGGAAAGTAAAATTCATGAAATTCTTAATAAAGAAATGATGTACAATTTTTGTAAATTTAACACAAGAATAAATCTGGGTGCTTCTAAATTTTATTTTGAAAAGTTTTAATAAAAAGATAAATCCTAACATATCTTCTTGGAGCATTTGTACAAAACAATGTTTATAGAAAATAGGCATGAAACATACTTTAAACTTAGCTATACCTGTCTCCAGTTGAAATAGAGCATAGGAAATACTGTGTTCATTTTATAAACAAAGCAGAAAGTTAAATGCAATCTGAAGTGCTCCCACACAATCTGAAAATGAGTTTCCAATAATTGAATCCAAAGTGCCGAGATCATTAAACTCTGTAATAAGAGAGTTTTAGGATCAAATATGATAAAAGTGTAATTTATGCCTATCAAAACCAAAAATCTTTTAGCATTCAGATAAATGCCCTTAGTGCATTAATTCTCTAATAACAGTTTCAGTCAAGGGAGTGTTGTGTGGTCAGGTTTAAATTTTTTTAAAACTGAGTTAGAAACTGTACATATTCTCTGAATATAACTTGCATTATGTAGTACTACCTCTCTAGTGACTCAAAACACTTTACAGATTTATATCCTAACCTTAGTTTCTTTGGTTGTTGCTGCTCTGTTTTTTGTATTTAGTACAAATCCATGTACATAGCAAAACACTAGTTCAATGACATGTACACCCTTAAAACCATTCCTGCCAGTAGAAATAATGGTAATTAGAAGTGAAAGGATCAATGATAGCTTACCAGCTCCAAAAATTCTATTTCTGTTTGAAGAGCTTCATAAACACTTTGCATGTCATCTTCCTTATAAAGTTCTAATTCTTTTTTAAGTCTGTTTTAAATGAAAAATTCACCCTATTAGTTCAGCAGTGAACATGTATAGTAATTTTTTGTTACATGAATGATGGCAGGTTTCTAGTTCTATCATCAGAATTTCATGTGAATGCTAAAGAATTTGCAAAGAAACCTTAATTCCCTATAATTCTACATGGACTACATAAATTTTGCAAAAAAAACCTCTCATAAACAAAATAATGTGGACTGAATAATACTAACCATGATAACTTAGGGTAATTAAAAGAGCAGCACCTCCATTTTAGTCCTGACCACTAAGAAGCCAAATAACCTTGGTTAAGTCAGTCAGTCCCTCTGAACCCGACCTGAGAATTTTAAGCACAGATAACAAAAGTGACCTCTGAGACTTCTTCTTGCTCTAAAATTACACATTAACTTGGTAGTACACATGTTCCATTAAACTATGTCTTGAGAATGAGAAATTAATGTCAATGTTTCTTTTCCCCATTTGTGTTTAATTCTTTGGATATTCTGAAATTGCTTTAAAAAATTTTATGCCTATGTTTAATGTGAAAAATAATGATGAAGCAAATCTTTCATTTTTCAGTATTATGACTAACATTCCTTCGGAAAGAAAACAAAAAAAAAACCCCAAAAAAACAAAAACAAAAGAAACCAACAAAACAGAAGTAAAAGCCACGGTTGTGACTGGAGAGGTGGAGAGCCTGCTAGGGTGGGGCTGCCCTGAGAACAGAAATATCAGGAGCAACATCACTCTCATAAACCTAACCGAGCTGGGCCGACCACAAGGTGGAAAGTAGGTACAGATCACCCGGAACCTGTCTTTAAGGGGAGACTGCAGGGGTCCCAGGCTGGGCAGTGGCAGCACTCCCTTCCCTGTATAATGGCAGAAGCAAAAGAAAATCCTCTCTGGAGGAAAGTTTAAGACAATTTAGGCTCATAGGCCTCCCACGGATTAAGAGCAAATGATGAGCTTATAATTGAAGATCACCAAATACACAAGAAGGCCAGCCACTGTAAGTAAAAGTCATTAGAGACAATAAACAGATAGGAAGACCTACTAGTCAGTAAGTAAAATATAATACAATGAAAAATGGGCGCACATACATTTACCAGATTATTCACAAAAGAAGATATCCAATGGCTACTAAAATGTGAAGAGGCTCAACTTCATGAGTGGGCTAGAAAAACAAAAGCACAATGTAATGCCACTACACACCGCTAGAACAGCTAAACTGAAAAAGAGGCAATACCAAGTGTTGCCAAAGATATGAAGAAACAAATGCTGGCATAGAATATCATTTTCCATTCTTTTACTTTTAACCTATGTCTTCATTTTAAAGTGAGTTTCTTGTAGAAATTATATAGTTGTTTCCCATTCTTTTATCCAATATGACATGAGTTGGTGTGTTTAGATAATTTACATTTAATATAACTATTTATTCGGCTGGATTAACATTTTAAATTATTTTCTATTTGTTCCATCTGTTCTTTGTTCCTTTTTTCCTTTCTTCCTGCTTTAATTATTATTATTTTATCCACTAATTGACCTACTTTTTATTCATATTTAAAACATTTTATATTTGCACTGGGTTTACAACATTTAGTTTCAATGTATTACTGTGCACTATCAAATAATATTACACAGCCATACTTAAAGTATAAAAATGTTATAATAGTATGTTTCCAATTACTCTCTCCTATTTCTGTTTATTGTTATCGCATATTTTCTCTTATATTTACTATAAACATAAAATATATCACTAGTATTTTTGATTAATAATTTATCTTTTAGAGCAATTAAAAATAAAAATAAGGCTTTTATGTTTACCTCCATTTAAGCCATTTCTGGAGTTTTATTTCTTGGTGTATGTAGCTCCAAGTTTCTACCTGATATCATCTTTGTTCTTCCTGAAAAACTTACCATAGCTATTTATTTATTTTTTGTAATGTATTCTGTTATCAATGTATCTGTTATACACCCTATTTGTTAAAAATACTTAATTTTCCTTCATATAGAATATATTTTCATTGAGAATTCTGAATTGACAGCTCTCACTTTCAATATTTAAAGTCATTCCTTTTTTGTCTTCTGCATGATTTCTGATGAGAAGTCTATTGTAATTCTTATCTTTATTCCTTTGTCTGTAATGTATTTTTATGTCTCTTCTTTTTCTGCCTTTCTTTATGATTCTCTCTTTATCTGTGTTTTTCAGAGGTTTGAATATAATGTGTAAAAATGTTTGCTTTTAAAAAAATGCTGCTTGGAATTTTCTGAGGTTCCTGTATTTGAGCTTTACAGTATTTTATTATTTTTGTAATATGTTATGATGCCATTGTCTCTAACATTATGGATGTTAAAACAATATGGATAAATTTCAGATGCATTATGCTAAATAAAACAAATGAGACAAGAGGCTACATACATAGCATATTATTCCATTTATATGACGTATTGGAAAAGACAAAACTAAGAGAAGAAAATAGATCAGGCTGGGAGTTAGAACTGCATATTTAAAAGAGTGAATTTCACTGTATGTAAGTTATGCCTCAATGAGCCTGTCTTTAAAAAAAAAAAAAAAAAAAAGACAAAGACAGGAATCCAGATTCAAATAAATAATTACAACCACTTGAATAAAAACCATCTCTTAATTAGTGGGTCAAATTATGCCACTTAAAAGCCATACTTACAAGCTAACTAAGAAACAAAGAATATTACAAACTTGAAATTGTAATACATGTAAGTACGGAAATAAACATCTTAATCTAACAGAACCAAATTTGAAGTTCTACAATGCAGAGTGAAGCAGCAATTAAATAGAGAGAGGAAAAATGACAGGGAGGACAAGGGGTAATGTAACTCAGGGTAAGTGATTCTCAGAAAGAGAAAGTCCCACCCCACGTGAGAAAACACTGACATGTCTAAGGCCTTGCGATGGAGAATACCGGCTTTTATAAAATCATAGGAAGTTGTTTGTTTGGTTTTGTTTTTTTGTTTAAAATCAATGGCTCTCTTACTTTGGCAATGGGAAGGATTGCTGTATTTATTTTATGACTTTTGTTTCTCCCCAAACACTTCATTTCCATCTCTTCTTGTCTACAAAGCTGGTAGGCCTTCCAAGTTGTTTCTCACTCAATAGCTACAGCTGAAGTGGAGAAACTTTTCAAAGAACTATACTAGCAATAAAAAGCAAAATCACTTTTAAAGTCTGAATAATCCCAATACTACAACAAATTGTTCCAGAGTATAAAGATAAGGAAAGCAGTCAAGTATAATTGTGGTACCTAAGCCTGTATAGTGTCCGCGCGTACACACATACACACTGACACACACACACCAGCAGCTCGGAGCAGGATGACAATTTCATTTGGTTAAGGAGGAAAGTGTGGGACAAGGGGCTCTTAGCTATTCCAAGTTATTGGTGATGGTCTAGTTGAGTTCACAGAGGCCCATCGTATTATTCTACTTTAGAATTTATGTAGATGAGAAAACAATAGTTATAGGTACGAATGATGAAACAAAATCCTATGCATATGAGGCTCATGGTGTTGTAAATAGTTAAGAATTTCATGGTGAACAGGAATTCCATTAGGAAATACGGATTGTTATTAATTTCGAGTATTAGGTGTTTACACAAGCATAAAGCCCCTTAGAATCAATGTTTTTAAAGACTAAGAGGAAGGTTAAATGGAGAGTGGTAATGTACACAGGTGCTGCCGTTGGCAGAGGAAATCGGCTCTTCGGTGGCGTCGCGGGGAAAGAATTTCAGGGACTCACGTGGGAGGCCTTTCAAGCAACAGGGGCGCCGCTCCCCAGAGCGCAAAGCGGCGGGACCCTCAGAGGGGCGGACTCGGGGGCCAAGGCGAGTCCTCCGCGCTGGCTCCGCGGGTGGCGAGCCCGTGGGACCCTCCGGGGCGGGAGGACGGGCCCAAAGGACGTGCCCGAGGGAAGGAAGGGCAGGGGCTGGGTACTTGGTACCGCTTCTTTGCATCTCCTCGGGTTCGGGAAAGCAGGTTTCCTCCCAACTCTCCAACCCCTGCCCTGGCTTTTCCAGGGCTGGGCCTCGCGCCGTCCCCTACCCGTCGCTTTCCTGGACATTCTGGGGCTTGCGCCCTCCCCGCCCCATCTTGCCCCCAGCCCCCCGCTTGCGCCTGTGCGTGGTGGCACGCTGGCTCCCCCTCGCCAGCCCCTGAGAACAAGGCTGTCCCCTCCCCACCAGGCCTGTCAGCCACCAGCTGTACAACGCTCCCCCCAGCCCTGTGGACGCAGCACGCGCCCGTCACTCCCTGGGTGACTATTCCATTCTTCCCTCCTCATTTGTTCATTATCCGACCCGCCTACCCTAACAGTGCCATGCAGTGTACTTCGGGCTTCATTTTGATATATTTGGTATTTGTCTTTGCGAATAAAAGAGTAGGGATCTTTCTTCCCACCATGTTCTCAATACTTGCCCTTCCCCGTTTTCAGTTCAAAAGGTCTACAGGTTCTGTAAGGTCTCTCATGCGCATCAGAATGGGGTGGCGACCACGCTGGCTTTCAGTTAGCCAACAATAAGAGTGAGGGACTACTGAAATTAAGGAGGGCATTTAGCGCAAGTTATGTATTTCACCATTCAGCATAGAATCAAGCTGTAGAATTTAGAGCTGCACTTAACAGACTGCTGCTGCCAGCTTTGAGAGGCTGGTGATAATTATGTGAATATTAATAATTTGCAGCTAGCCAAAGCTATAGAGTGGTAAGCAGGCCTCTTGCTTCAGTGCCTAGCCCGATCACCTTCGGGAGTCAGAAAGGACTTCCTTCACCTACCACACAATAACTAGGGCCACTTTGCTATCCTCACTGTCCCTTTTCTTCCAATCATCAATAATGACGAGGATGGCTAACATTGCTAGGAAGTTTTGAAAACCCATGTTCCAAGTATTTATGATTTCCTGAAGACTTCCCATTTTTTGGGGGGTGTCTCATAAATGTTTTTTTAAGTATCACAGAAAAGCCTTAATGAAACAGCCTTTTTAGCTACAGAAATGCACAAAGTAGCCCTGGCTGGAAGCACAGTGGATAAAGCGCCAGCCTGCGAATCCAAACGTGGATGGTTCGATTCCCCAGCCAGGGCACATAACCAGGTTGTAAGTCAGGTCTCCAGCCAGGTCTGTAGCTGGAAGCAGGTGAAAGGCAACTGTACATTGATGTCTCTCTCCCTCTCTCCCTTCCCTTCTTTCTGGAATAAATACAATCTTTAAAAAAAATGCACAAAGTACTATTTAAGTAGAAAGAAGGAAAAATTTCATCCAGTCTTAGCACACAGACTCAAGTGCTGTTAAGGGAGGAAACCTGCTTTCCCGAACTGAGGAGATGCAAAGAAGCGGTACCAAGAACCCAGCCCCTGGGACAAATGTAATAGCATAATCAATAAAATATATTTTTAAATAAATTTATTCTACCGGCAAAATTTCCCTTGCACTTAACACTGAAGCTTTAATAACTACAGTATGTGCCAAGATTACACAACTATAACACGGGATCTCTATCAGCTTGCAGGTTACATAATCAATGCTATAGAGACACTTCTGTTTGTGAATGAATGATGTTTTACCAGAAAAGATGCAGAGAACAAAATAAATAGGTAGGAATGATCCTAGAATTAAACGGAAATTTTCCTATTTTATGATTGTTAAAAAAGAAAGAGTATGGGTTAGATATAGATAAATAATTATTTTTGACTAGTATTTTCCAGAAACTTTAAAACTGAGCTCTTGTTACACTTGTCTACTTTAGGCTCATTCTTGACGACACAAAGTACTGCAGCATAAATGTGCATTCATTTTCTCACTGTAGCCTGGATAACAATTCCTATTACTCTGCTAAGTGATTCTTTTTCTAAATAATGTTACAGAAACAACCCCCCCCCCATATTTAAAGACACATTTATTTAAAGATTTCTAATTGTGACTATTTAGAAACTCTAGTTTTCTCAATGGGAGAAAGGTAACATAAACATGGCCTCTCCATACACTGGCGCTAAAAAGAAGTTGGTCAGTACAAGCTAACGCAGGAAACGGCTAAGTAACAAGGCAAGTTACAGACCAGTAAGTGTGGTTTCATTTTTTTTTGCTTAACACAAACACACGCCCACACACCTGCACACATACACACACAGATACACAAACTCTAGAAGCATACATAACAAAATGAAGCGTGGTTATGCCGAGAGTTTCTGGAGTAAGGCAATGAGGGCCTTGATGTTTTACATTTTTGTAGTGTTTGAATTTTTTATTCAATCAACATTGCCTACTTCCATGATTTAAAAATATCTATACCCATTTGGTAGAATATATATGTGCATGTGTAAACATACATTTTTATTTATATATCACTTAGAAAGGTTGGAAGTATTTTGATACTAGCGTGTGTTTATGCCTGCTTATAAATCTAAGGACCATCAGGGTGACCTCTATGACCAATTTAACTGGATGACTTTTTTTCACTGACGAGGCAACAGCATTGATTTACTACTTCACATAAACGCATTTAGAGTCTCTCAACAGCAGGTGTGTATTAACTTCTGTGCAGTTTTCATTGCAAATACACTCTTCGCAAAACCTTACTCTCTTCAAATGTTCAGAAGGAAAAATTTCATGCTGTTGACTTTGCGGTTTCATTTCTGCAACAAACTTCCTGTTGCATTCGACAATCACAAATGTTGGCTATCAATGTATGTAAAACCATGCTAGAAAAAAATATTGTGGGCAAGAAACTATATTTTAGTGACTGGCTTTGGATAATAACAAAAATAATAGGTGTTGGGAGTCTAGTATATAACATTTTTCTTTCCTGCCTGAATTCCGCCCAAAAGAGAAGCAAGGCAGAAGGGAGGTCAAAACATCACATTTACCACACCTCCAGCAGAGAGCAGGGAAGGTGGCTTATAGCCGCAAGGAGAGGACTTACTAACGTGGAAGCCCAGAACCAGATGGACGTAACAGACCCCACTGAAGGCAGAACTGGATGCCACAAGCTTTCTCTCACAGAGACCTACCAGGTGAAACAAGGAGCAGAGGAGCGGAGCGGGACCATCTGGGCTCCAGCGTATACCCTTCCAACCTCATCAGACTGAGTCAGAAAAGGAAAGGGATAGAAGTTGGGGGTAGGGGGCTTGGGAAGGTTAAACCAGTAGAGCGTTTTCCACATGGAAGAAGAAAATCAGGAATAGAAAGGATACCATGGGGCTATCCTGGTGGCTAGAATACACTAGGTTTTTGCAAATAACCCTGAAGATATATGATGAACTGTGACCTTCTTTGTAGTGAAAATAAATTATATGTAGACCCAATCACTGGAATAAATATTCTGAACATTATTTGCCCCCTTGGCTGTGCTAGATGCAAAGACTGATGAAAAATGAATGAGTGGAGGGAGTCCCCAGTTTAGAGGGACAGATTGATACACGTATTATCATTGAATATGATTAACAATGTAGTGGCATTATAAGCATATTCTCTATGAGCACAGAGAAAGGAACAGTAGAGGAAAAGTTTCATAATTTAGCACATTCATTTATCCCTCCATTTATTTATTCAATGCCTATATATGACAAGCTCCATACCAAAGTATGAGACCATGAGTAGACAACGGGAAACAAAATACACAAGATGCTTCTTCTTATTGAGCACACGGTAGAGGCAGACATTTACAAAGGAAAGCAAATAAATATGTAATCACAAAATAGCGTCTGTGCTATAAAGGAAAAAATCGTATGCTATTAGAAAAAGAACAGATTCCGCGATTTATTGTAAAGGAGGGCTTCTCTTAGGAAATGTTTCAACTGAGACCTGCAGGATGGGGTGTATCCCACCAGTTAGGCAGGCACAGTGGTGGAAAGATGAGAAGTAAAGGCATGGACAACGGTCCCTGGGGGAAGAAAGCTTAGTGCGCGTGAGGGAACAGAGTGAGAAGGGGACCCTGGATGAAGACACCATCAAGGATGTGGTCAGAGTCCACACTGTGACAAGTCATGCAGGCCACACTAAGGACTTCAGGTTCTATGATATCCATTATGAAGCTACCGAATGATTTTAATAAAAGGATGACGGTTTAATTGACAATGGATTAGAGGGTACAAGAGTGGGTGAGGGGAAAGAAGTGGGATTGTGACTGTGATCCAGGTGGGAGAGGGTGGAGGCTAGAACTGCAATGTTAGCTATGGAGAGAAAGAAGAATTCAAGCAGTATCTGGGAGGGAAAAGCGTCAAAAGTTGGTGATGCACTGGGTAGGGTGAGAAGACAGTGATTTGTATAAACACGTCACAATGCCTGCTACGTTTTGGATTTGAGCAGATGACAGACATGTGGGCTGGGCCTTGAGGACTGCGTTGGATTTTAGCTGCTGGAGGAGGAGAACAGGAGGATACAGAGGTGGGAAGGCTTACTGGGAATCCCACTAATAGCATCCGATGTACCAGTAGCACAGGGGAGGCGAACAATAAAAGCGCAGGGAGACAAAGGCTAGGAGGATTACCAAAGCCCTCGAGCTTTTGACAATGTGGTTTTGTTTGTTAGTTTCCTCAAAGCAGCATCATTTTAGATGTAGTTCTCCTTCTGTACGAGACTGCTGAGAATTTAGGGCTGGAGTTTAAGGGAAGAGGGATCAGTAAAGGAGAGCTAACACATCTAGACCTCATGAGACCTTCCAGAGAGCACGAAGGAAGAAGGCAATTAATGACAAATCTTGAGGGAACCTCTGCATTGAGAAACCAGCAGGAGGAAAAACCAGATGGAAGCATAAGAGGTGTGAAATCCTCATAGATAGTATGAAATAAAAATGAAATCATACCTCATAATCATAGAGTAGTTACTGTGTACTAAGCACCGTTCTAAGAGATTTGTATGAATTAAGTCTTTTTTTTTTTTCTTATAACCTTGTGTGGTAGGTGCTATTGTTAAGTTCATTTTATATATGTGGAGACTGAGGAACAATGGCTTCTCCCAGGTCACTGACCTAGTAAGTAGCACAGTTGGAATTCAAAACGGTTTGTAATCTTAACCTCCATTCTACCTTCCTCTCAGACCCTAAGCTCCACCATTTCGGTCCTCCAGAGCCATTACAAAAAAAAACTAGCTCACAGCTTTTCATAGTTCTACAAGGCTTTGGGAGGCTCCTTAGGAGCTAATCCAACTTTCAGCGTAAGTGTCAAGCAATTAGCTGCCTCATATGTGTTAATTAATGAGCCCACACACTTCAACATAGAATCTTTTAAATAAACAGACATCTTGGCGTTTATAAACAGGGAAAGATTACCAAAAGGATAGACCATTAAACCATTGTGAGTATAAGTACTGTTTTCCACCTTAATGGATGGTTTTAAGATAGACTTCAACAGATAACCTGAACATGGCAAATTAACTTAAAAACACATAATAATTATAAAAGAATTCAGTAATATAGGCAGAATAAAATATGTAGCAAAGTGTTCTAATTACTAAAAGAAGAAATAATAAGCTCATAGAAATAAACAAATATTAATTTTAATAATTGCTTTCTTACTAAAATTTAATAAAAGTATAATTATAACAACCTCAAATTAAAGCTGGTTGTCAACTGGAGATGAGTTTTCCCATAGCTCTTTGCACAGGGGACATTTGGTAATGTCTGGGGACATTTCTGGCTGTTACAGCTGCTGCTAACTCACTTTGCTCAGAACAGCTCCCCGACACAAAGAATAAACTGGCCCCAAACACCAGCATTGACGAGTTTTTAAGAAACCCTCCCATATAAATAGCAACAACACCAGTAGCAGCTAAACCTGAAAAATTTAGAAAAAAAGGCAACCACTACAAAATTCAGTATATATTTAAATATACAGATGAAAGTAGATCACTCTATTCCAAAATTTAGGGATAAAAACCAATTTAACTTTGGCCTTCATGATAAAGTTGAAAAATGTCCCATCCCTTTTTGCCATCATCAGTTATTTTTCCTATTGCACCAATTATAAAACTAATGACCCTCTTTCCTAAAATATTTACACTCAGTACTTTGATTCTGCTCTTCACACTCAAAATAACTTCTATAGGACATAACAGCAGGGAAAATAAGCTATGCATATCAAAATCGTTAAAGTAGGAATTGATAAATATTGGCATTTCACTAATAACTGCTAAAATCCAAAGCACAGATTAGATATAGGGACTGATGCTTCTTTCTATTCAAACTTCCTCTGTGGACATCAGTGAAGGAGAATGCACTCTCACAGACTGTGTGTGTTTAATTTTAACCCAGGGCAAATTTTTATGACTGAGTATAAACCCACAAAACTGGAGTTCCTATTAGAAGCCCTTACACTACTATGATACCAATGGGCATTGCCATTTTTAAAAGTGTGAAAAATAATAATAAATGAGCACACTGTCATTAGAGAAACTCATTCTGCTTTCGCACATATCACCCAAGAGGTTGATTTCATGCTTACAAAACTTAACATAAAGTTAAATCGCAAATATTTTCTCATAAGCTACTAAAATTATGGTCTAAGGCAAAACACTGCTAATAGGAAGCATTTGTTCAGCTCTAGTGGACATATTTCCTATATGATCTATGTGAAAGAAGGCTTCATTTGCTTCTTCATAGATTCAGTAATGAGGATTCTTTGGTTATACTAAGCCTGGTTAAGCCTAGAAAGTATAAAAACTTCTTTTAAAATTAAGCCTGAAAATATAACACTGAATTATTAATAAAGAATGGTCAAATTAATAAACTGGATTTTTTCCTCCTTGTGTACACATATTTCATTTTAAACATCAGCCATCCTTTCATTACACAAATACATAAAAGACATTTGAATATTCCATACAGAAAATGCAGTTTCAATCTCTAGGCACAAAACCAGAGTAACAAATTTCAAGCAAAATAGTAGACTGTGATCTTTCCCTCCTGAAATTTAGAAAGATAAAAAAAGTAACTCCAATCATTGCAAAAAGAAAAGTCAGGGATAAACAAAAGGAGAGTCGTGGGACCACTGCTTTGTCTTAGTCTATTAGGATGTGGACACCATCGAGTCCATGTGCTATGAGAAAAGATAAAATTGATCCCAGCATTATTAACCCAATGCATCATGAAACTTAGGTGTAGCACTTTCT
Source organism: Noctilio leporinus (assembly GCA_004026585.1). Classification (NCBI taxonomy): domain Eukaryota; kingdom Metazoa; phylum Chordata; class Mammalia; order Chiroptera; family Noctilionidae; genus Noctilio; species Noctilio leporinus. The sequence goes on from PVIW01001842.1 coordinate 172,894, forward strand.
AGTCAGTGAAGTGTTTGTTTATTAGCATGTTTCAGAATACACCTAGAAAAAAAAAATAACATCTTCATCTGAAACTTCAAAAAAACAACTCTACGCATTTAGCTTTATACTGAAATCTATCTGACAACTTGAAAAATTACCAGATTTTATCCCAAAATGTAATAGGCAATTCTTACCTTAAGCACTCAGCATCATTTTGAGGCTTTTCATTGATTTTTATTTTTTCTGCCTCTAGGTATTTGGTAGTACAAATGGCTTCGTTCTTTTTATCTTCAAAAACTAAACAATTAAGAAAATTCATACAGTCTTTTAAAGATTGAACCTAAAGTTTATATTTATTCATTTGTAAGAACAATTCTCTAATTTCTGCTGCTTCATATAAAATGTATGTACTAACGATTTTTATTTTTCTACTTTATAGCAATAAAAGGCTCAAGAAAAGGTCTTAAATTTGAGACATTAAAAATATCAAGTCTAGTCCCTGGCTGGTAGCACAGTGGTTAAGGCGCCGGCCTGCAAACTCAAAGGTCACTGTTTCAATTCCCAGCCAGGGCACATAACCAGGTTGCAAGTCAGGTCTCCATCCAGGTCCTTAGCTGGAGGCAGGTGAAAGGCAACCATACATTGATGTCTCTCTCCCTCTCTGCCTCTCTCCATTTCCCTCTTTCTAAAAATAATAAATAAAATCATTAAAAAAATCAAGTCAGTGTTTTAGCCACTCCATTTTTTTTAATACCAATAGTAGTATTATATCCTAATAGGTTGATGCATTTTGAAAGAAAAATATGACGTTATTGTGCATATATGAACGTACTCATTGGCAAAACATACAAAACACATAAAGGTAATACCTTTGAGTTTTTTCTGCAGAATAAATAGTTCTTGCGTTAATTCACTCTTTTGTTTTTGAAGTTCATTTAACTGGCCACTGTCATGTTCCAGGGACTCCATTTCTAGAAACCAACAAAAATCCTTATTTTAACTATTTAGGCTTTGCCATCAATGTAAACACTTCTTAGCCTTTTCTTATGTAGTAAAAATTTAAGCAGCATATGGTCAATGTTAAGCCTGGACTGGCTTCTCTTGGCCTTTTTGGAACTCTTTTTAACAAACTGACCAGAATTTGTTTGAGCACCAACTGGATACAAATAAATGTTAGTTGATGCTTAGACTGCCAAGAGAAAATTCAAAATAATGTAATATCACTAAGTAAAACAAACTTACCCATGAGGAAGTCAAAAAGAAAACTCTCTCCTTCGTAAACAAAGCACATTTTAAGTGACTTTGCACAGCATTCGCGATACGGCTAGAAGCATCCAGAATACTGCTAATACTGTTTCTTCTACCTCGAATGCCTTTCTCCTTTTGTTTCTGCAACAAACTCTTTTGTATTTTATATTTAAAATTTTATCATAAAGGGTGTTGAATCTTGTCAGATGCTTTTTCTGTGTCATTTGTTTTTAAATATCTTTCATTTATCTTTTGATTATCGCAATGCCTTCGAGTTATTTATAATATTTGTGTGAGCAATTTTAAAATCTTTCTTTCAACTGCATCCTCACTGTCATTTATGTGTATGTTTCAATTGACCTAATTTCCTCCTTGCTATGAGTTACAATTTGCTGCTGTTTGATTGGACACAAGACGTTGTGTTTACTATTTTGTTCAATGTTTGAAATTTGCTATCTTCCCCTAAAGTATATAGACATGTGTTATTTGGCAGGCAATTAAATAACTTATATATCTGGTTTAAATCTTGTTTTAAAATATTTTTAAACAGTGGATCTAGAATAGCCTTAAATCTAAGGCTAATTTAACTCTACTATTAAGGCAGGACTTTTCTGTTTAGTGAGATTTTTCTATTCTGACAGGTTGTGACATGAATGTCTATCTTCCCTTACAGGAATATAGACTTCATGAGGGAATAATTTATTTTTTCTTTTTTGTTTTTGCACATTGCAGTATCAGCAATGCCTGAAGCACAAAAAAAAAAAAAAAAAAAAAATCATTACTGAATGAATGGACATCTTAGGCACATTTTAGAAATACGTTGGTGAGTAAAACAGACAGAAGTCCTGTGTTTGTGAAAGTTTATACCTTTGTAGAGGAGCTGGATATGAATCAAGTAAGTATGTAAGTAAACAATGCTCTGAAGACAACAGTATAGAGAACCATGAGAAAATATAAGCAGAGGAATTGACCTATGGATGGACAGGGTTATGGATCAGAGAAAAGCTTCCTCTGGAAGTAACATTTGACTGAATTAAATGGATAAAGAATTTAAAAAGTATTCCAATGAAGCATTTTCAAAGGTCCTGAGGCAGGAGGAAGCACAGTGCAAGCAGGAAACAACAGACACCAGTGTGCCTCCAGCACAAACTGCGTGGGTCGGGAATGAAGAGAGGCACGAGATGGTGCAGGGATGGAAAAACGAGTTGAGGTACTTGGTTTGCTGTGTTTATCATGATATTTTTAAACAGAATATAAATAAATTAAGAGGTTCATTACAATAGTCCAGTTGTAATGTTGTTAGACACTGTCACTGGAGAAGTAGTATTTTTCCTAGTGTAATATTTGTAAAAAGATGTGGGTAAACGTATTTGTGCATGTCTTTGGTAATAATGCAATTGATATTACTTTAGAAAGTATATTTTTAGACAAAAGTATTAACATAAGCATTTTGAAATAGCGAACAGAGAACTATGTATTAATATGATCTGAGAGGCTGACAGAAGGTGGTAATTAAATGGTGAATTATCTGGATGTAAAAAAGAAAAAGTACACATTGGTGGTTACAGAATGGACAGGGGGTGTTAAGAATAATAGAGGAAATGGAGAATCCAAAGAACTTATATGTATGACACACAGACATGAACTAAGTGGGGGGAATTGCTGGCACGAAGGGGCTATTGGGCAGAGGGGAGGAAAATGGAAAAAACTGGGACAGCTGTAATAGCATAATCAATAAAATATATTAAAAATAAATTTAAAAATATATGGCTGTTAATATTTTGGCACTTTCAAGGAGTGAGGTCAGAATCCAACTCTGGGGTTTAAAAAATAAATCAAAGACGATGACTGGCAATGAAACAAGCACTGTGAGTAGTAGAAAATAATAATGCGGCTATGGCTTTTGAAGATGAAGATTATTCAAAACCCAGTGAAACTGGATGACTAATCATAGCTATGGGCTAAAAGCTCAGTGGAGAAGGTCAGAGGGGGAAGCCAAGGCAAGAAGGAAAAGACAGAAGAAAAATCAGGTGTCAGGATATAACAGATGGGGTGGTACGAATGAGGAGAGGGAATGGAAGAGCAACTCCTGACAGGAAGGAAGACAAATGGAAACTAAAACTGCTCTGGGAAAAACTGACTCTAATATCTGCTTCAAATCTGAACAACATCAAGGAGGAAAAAGACACCAGGGACAGTCTCACCAGTGAATTATTTCAAACCTTGAAGGAACAGATAATTTTAGTACTTACATTTCCCCAGGTAGAGAAAAAAGAAAGCTTTTATGTTCATTTGGTTAACTCAACATAACCCTCATAAAAAGATTAATCTCACTTATAAATATTGGTACAAAAATCTTTAAAAATATACTGAATATAATGAAACAGAATTCAACAGTACACTGGAAGACTAAGAGACCACAGTTAAGTAAAGTTAATAATAGGATATTTAGCCCTGGCTGGTGTGGCTCAGTGGATTGAGCGCAGGCCTGAGAATCAAAGGGTCATCGGTTCAATTCCCCGTCAGGGCACATGCCTGGGGTGTGTCCCAGATCCCCAGTTGGGGACTGTGCAAGAGATAACCACACATTGATGTTTCTCTTCCTCTTTTTCTCTCTCCTTGCCCCCTTTTCTAAAAATAAATAAAATCTTTAAAGATAATAAGATATTTATTATTAAATTCACTACACTAATAGGTTAAAGTGGGAAAAACATATATGATCATCTCAAAAGGAACATGGCAGGGGAGGCTGGAAGGTGAGAGGGAGAAGAGAGAGCTTCAATTTGGCATCATAGTTAACAGTGAAACTCTTAAGAGTATTTCCATTAATTAGTAATGAAGAAGGGTATGCAACCTCATTACTGCTACAGACTAAATATTTATGCCCTCTCAAAATTCATATTTTAAAATTTCATTTGCAACAGTTAGTAATACCTAGAGAAATATTAACAAGAAAAAGGTGAAGACAATTGAAATACACATTGGTTTTAGAAGGAAGACTCAAGATTGTAACATTATTAATTCTCTCTAAATCCATTAATAAAGTTAATGCAATTCTAATTAATACACAAAATTTTTTTATTTGATGAAACAAGACAATTATATCCAGGAAGATAAACACAAGAGAATCAATAACAAAGAATAAGGAGACAGGACTGCCCCACTAGACATTAAGTCATACTATGAAACTAGAATAATTAAAAAACATGGTAGACAAAGAAGATGATGTACAGAAAGACACATACACAAAATATGAAGTTAACATGATAAATATAGAATTTTCAAATTGGTTAGAAAACAGTGAGTTACATAATAAGTAGTGTTAAATAACTAAAAAAAAAATGTTGGATACCTAAGCTCTTTTATCAAAATAAATTCTGGATGAATGGAAAATATAAATGGAAAAAAGGAAAACAGAAATTTATCAGAATGAGCATGGCTGTGTTTTTTAAGTTATCTCTGTTACATAGAAAAGCCTTTTTAAGCCAGAGACAAAAGTCCAGAAGCCAGAAAGGAAAAGATTCATTAAGATGAGCACAAAGATTTTTAATTTCTATCTGGCATTCACATACACATACACACATACACACTATAAACATAATCAAAATGTGACTAATAGACTAGGAAACAATTTATAACACATGGCACAAGGCTAACTTTCTTAATGGACACAAAGCCCATATAGATCAGTAAAAACAAATATATATTAAAAATAAGCTAAGACTATGAATAGATTGTTCATAGGAAAAGAAATGAAAGTGGTCAACAAATTCAGAGAAATATATCCATTGTTGTACAAAATCAAAAAATGCTAATTAAACAAACAGTGAAAATAATAACTTTACTACTTGTCAGATTGGCAAAGATTTTGATATGAATTACACTGAATCTGCACATCATTTTGAATAGTAATGTCACTGTAAGAATATTAAGTTTTCCAATTCATGAATGTGGAATGTCTTTCTATTTATTTAAGTCTCTGGTTTCTTTGAGCAATGTTTTATAGTTTTCAACATATAAATCTTTTCCTTCCTGGTTAAATTTATTCCTAAATATTTTATTATTTTTGATGCTGTTATAAATGGAATTTTAAAATTTCCTTTAGGAATTGCTCATTGGCAATACATAGAAATGCAAGTGACATTTGTGTGTTGATTTTCTATACTGAAGATTATAGTTGATCTTTGAACAAGGTGGGGTTTAGGCCTCCAATCCCCACAAATTCTAAAATCCACCATACCTTAAGTCAGCTTTTCACATGTGTGAATTCTCATCCATAGATCAAAAATACTGTTTTCAATCCCTGGTTGGTTAAATCCACAGATGTGAAATCCAGGAATATGGAAGACCAACTATAAATTTATTTTAAAAATTCATTTATAAGTGGGCCCACATAATTCAAACCCATGGTGTTCAAGGGTTAACTATATTCATTTGTTATCTCTAGCCTTTTTGTGTGTGTGAGTGTGGAATCTAGGTGTTCGACATATAAGATCATGTCGTTTGGAAACAGATAATTTTACTTCTTTTCCAATTTGGATGCCTTTTATTTCTTTTGCTTGTCTAACTGATTTGGCTAGAACTTCCAACACTTTGTTGAACAGAAGTGGTGATATCCACTGACTTTTCAAAGAAAGTTCATTTCAGAGTATTTGCTGTTTATCTTTGTTTTACACTAATGGTTATTAAATAGCAGTACACATCAATATGAGCTAAGGGACTTTAAAAAATTATGTTCTCTCTCCTCACCACAGAGATTCTGATTCAATAGTTTTGGGATGACAGTCAAGCATTTAATATTTTTTTAACTTTCCAATGTGCACCTATAGTTAAGAACCTCTGTCCTAAACTCTCTACCCAAAGTAATTTATCTATGGAACCTAACTTCCTTCATCTATAACATAAGACTAATCTGAAAGTATAATCGTATTTCTGCAGTCTTAATTATGCATCAGGCAGCATTCCATATGCTTAAATATTCTTTCATTGATTCCTCGCCTCCACCTTGTTAAGGTCATTGTTGTAATCCCCTATATTTACAGATGAAGAAACTGAGACAAAAAAGAAAGTATCTTTCCCCAAATCATACAGCAATTAAGTGGTTGAAATTAAAATTTAAATTCAATCAACATGACTTTCGCATTTACAATCTTCAGGATGGTGATTGTATATGGCATATGCCTAGCAAATGTTAGTTTGCCATACTAACATTTCTAGTATGTTAGTACAGTAAATGTCTGTAATAATATAAATTGTTAGCCCTTGCTGGTGGCCCAGTGGATAAGGCACTGGCCTGCAAACCCAAAGGTTGCTGGTTCAATTCCCAGAAGGACACATAACCAGGTTGCAAGCCAGGTCTCCATCCAGGTCTGTTGCTGGAAGCAGGTAAAAGGCAACCATACACTGGTGTCTCTCTCCCTCTCTGCCTCTCTCCCTTCCCCTCTCTCTGAAAATGATAAATAAAATCTTTAGTAAAATAATAATAGAAATTGTTATATGCAAAGCACAAGAATAAAATATTAATAATAATAGCTCTAAGTCAATATAAGTGCTCAATGTGTTTACTATTCTTCATTTACTAAAGTCATCAAAGGAACAGTACACTTTAGAAAGGCTTCCATGGAAAACTCATTTTCCATTTACTACCCTCTCTAGTTTCATTCTCTACTTCCTCAACTCCCACTCTGTGATACTGCTCATGACACCTCCTGATCGCCAAATTCATCTCCTATTTTGAGTTACACTCATTTATGGGCCTTTTTTTTTTCTTATAGTTTCTAAAATATTCCTCTCCACTGGTTCTCCTCTTGCCCTCTTTGGCAACTCTAATTCTTTTCTTCCTTTCCTTAAGTGCTGTGCTTGGCTAGTTTCTACCTCTGGTCTTTGCTGCTCCTCTGTGTTCCTACTACATATTCGTTCTGTCTTCTTTGGATTCAGTCCCTAACCTAATACTCCAGCTCTGTTCTCTCCTATCAGCCTCACAATCAAACCTCCACCTGCCACATGGGCATCCGCACCTGTTGGTGTCATAGACATTTCAAACTAAAAATATCTGAAGCCAAACTCAGTATCATTACTGTATAAATGAGTCAATATTATGTATTCATACCCTTTTTCAAAATGTTTGCTTGCTTTTCTAAGTCAGATATTTCAATCTTGACATTTTCTTTCATTAAAAGCTCTCTTTTCTTTGTTATTTCATACTCATTATTGAAGTCTGTAATTTCCTTAATAAATTTTTCCTCCTCTTCCATCACTTTTTTCTTAGTAGCCTCCTGAAAAAAAAAAAAGACCACAAACAGGTATTAATTACAATAATATTTTTCTTTCATAATTTAAAATGCAATCATTTGAAATTATTAAACAACAAAATATAGTATCATATTTCCTGGTATTGCTTTACTTCTGCAATATTCATAAAAAGCTAAAGCTATTATGCAATATCAACCATTTTAACATGACAAATTTATTTTTAATGTTTTGGGAGATTTATTAATGTAGAAATTCTACCACTCATCATTATACGTGTGTTTGTTTCTGTATTAAGCTTATAACCATATACGCCAATTTGTCATTGAAATATAAATTTGGTGGTAAAATAATTAAAAGACCAAACTTGAAAATAAAAATCTACATGCAGAGGAGTTACTGCTTTATTAAAAAGAGAGAAAGAGCTCGCGTGAGAGAAACAGAGCACCCCTTATCATTGTAGCTCAGTTAGCTGGGCATTGTCCCAGAAGGTGAAGGGTTGCCTGTTCGATTCCCAGTCAGGGCTGGTTGCAGGTTTGGTCCTGGATAGGGCATGGACAGGAGGCAACTGATCAATATTTCCCTCTCACTCCGATGTTTCTCTTCCTCTCTTTTTCTTTCCCTTTCCCTCTCTCTAAAAATAGTAAATAAAATCTTTTTAAAAAGAGTGAGAGAAACAAGGAAATGCGAGGAAACTCTTTAAATGTATACAATGAATGTAAAATTATACATTCATTTCAAATTCACTTCTAAATAATAATTAAATTTTTATGAAATATCAACATGTGGTAGAAATAAGAATTTCCAAAAACTTCAGACAATGCTAGAACCTAAATTTTGACAATGCTAGAAACTAAACATGAGTAATTTTTCTACATTTCTATTTTTTTCCCTAAGAAATATCAACTAATTATGAGCTACATATGGAAACTGGCCGTATCATTCATAAGCAACTGGTGGTTGATTTTGTTGATTCTATTGACTTTAGATATATATTGTTTTAATATTTTAAAATGTATTTTTAAAAAATGTCAATTAATTACAAGTTATGTTCCTAAACTGACCCTATCATTTAAAACTACTTTGCCTGTTGGCTCTGATTTATGATAAAAAGATAAGCAAAATCTATCTTTTCACCCACACCCATAAACATGCCTTTAGTGTTCCTATAAAACTCTCTGCTTTATAAAAGCATTAAAAATAATGTCTAGAAGCCTAAGCAATTCAAATCCATTTCACTGTTTCTTTTACGCTTATCACAATTAATTTTCATATTGCATCCCTGCCAATAAAATTCTTTCAAACAATATTATTCTACCAACTGTTTTTAAACAGTACTTAATACGTTTTTGTGTCTGAACAGGACTATCTGCCAATATGCATACAGATAATTTGCTAAGTGTATTAAAATACTTGAGGTACAGTTAGATAGGTTTTTCTAAGAGGCTGGAGACTTACAAAGGTTTGGAGAAGCATATTCCTTTGGTTTGTAATTTCACTGAACTGTCTTTCTAAAGCGTTTTCACGAGTTTTCAAAAGCTGTAAGTGGAAGGATTTTTCAGTAAACTGCTGAACCTTAAAGTGAAAAAAACAAGCAAATCAGAATGAACCAATTAGACATTTATGGTATGGTACTTTAGTTAATAGAACAGATCTGTGTATTATAAAACATATTTTATGTTGTCTTCAAAATGCAAAATAAAATTCACATTAAACACCTTACTTTATATTATAATATTTCATAAGTGTTTTATAATTACAATTTTAATCATTTCCTCCCCCCATAAGATGATAGACTCCTCAAAGACAGAAAATTTGTTTTCTTTTTCCCTTCCAACATCTAGCACATTGCTTTGCTTAGGTATTAGAAGTTTTAGACTACACACATGGAAATCTGCTTCAGGACAGCTTTGTTTTAAAGAACAAGTTTCTGTTCTCATCACTTGTAGAGAAGATATGGATGAATAAATCACATATACATATAATATGACTAATAAAATAATAATATAAAATCTACTAACCATAAGCAAAAATGAAATCCCATGACTACAGTTATATTAAGCAAAGCATGAATCTGCTAAAATTCTTAGGTGGGTTTTGAGAACTTATTTATTTTTACTTTAGTACCTCATCTGGTTCTAACTAGCAAAAGATATAGTAAACATTAATATTAGACATGTAATTGTTATTTCATTTGGGCCATAAAAAGTAGCATCTCTTGAGACCATGAATGTTGAAATGAAAGTCAGAAAGCTGTAATATATAAAAGCTAAAAATAACACCGGACTGCAAATACCCTTTCTACCTTGTTCTGTACAGGCCCTGTTAAGAAAGCATCACTCGTAGTTTGGGGCTCTTCCTATTTCCAGAGAGAAAAGGAAAAAGAAATAAATTCAACTTAAATTGCAGAAAGCAAGATTTATGTTAGCTATAAGAACTTCCTCAAGGTGAGAGACAGGCTGTGAAATCTTTATCCCAGAGGATATTGAAGAGCTTAGAAATAGTCTAGTCCAGAGGCAGTGGGTTGGCCTAAAAGACATTTGCAAATGACATGGCTCAGAAGCCCTACAAATATTGGCATTTTAGAAAGTAGCCTAAATAAAACAAAATATGCTCTCACATTTCTATATTACCATAGCACATTTGCCCACATCATCAGTGCTTGGTGCTATTCTCATCAACTCAATCTTAAGAAAGGCATCTGCGAGGAAGATTAGAGAGGCGAATTTACAAGACCAAGGGAAATCAGAAAGCACTTTTCATGTTTCAGGTTTCTTCAGCTAAATTCCCAGAAGTGGAGTTGCTGGGTCATAAGGCAGATCCATTTTTAATTTTCTGAGGTATCTCCATACTGTTTTCCACAGTGGCTGCACCAGTCTGCATTCCCACCAACAGTGCACAGGAGTTCCTTTTCCCCCACATCCTCACCAGCACTTGTTTGCTGATTCAGCAATGACGGCCATTCTGACAGGTGTGAGGTGGTAGGTCATTGTGGCTTTAATTTGTATCTCTCTGATAATTAGTGACATTAAGCATTTTTCACGTGTCTCTTGGCCATATGTATGTCCTCTTCAGAGAAATATCTATTCGGGTCTCTTGCCCCTTTTTAATTGGATTGTTTGATTTTGGTGTTAAGCTTTATAAGTTCTTTATAACTTGTGGATATTAACCCCTTATCAGATATATAAGCAAATATGTTCTCTAACTCAATAGGCTCTTTTTTTTTTTTTTTTTTTTTCTGAATGGCTTTTCTTTGCTGTGCAAAATCTTTTCCCTTCGATGCTGTCCCAGTTTATTTTTCCTTTTGTCTCCCTACCTTCCCCTTTCTCTAAATAAAATTGTTAAAAAAAGAATGAAAATAGCTTTTCATGACCATCCATTTGCAGAATGCAGCTCATTGTTCCCTGTGTTTTTTTTTCCTGATATCCCAAGTAATTTCTTCAATTATTTTTCACATTCTGTGTTTGAAAAACAGACTTACTAATATGTAAAATTTGGGTAAATATTGTGAATATATTGATAGGATCACAAGATGAGGTCATTTTACAGGGTAAATTATCATTGGAAAACTCTTACCTCTCCTGTTGCCAAAGTGATGGGAGAGGATCAGAACTGGGGAGACAGTACAAGAAATGTAAAATCATGGCTCAAATATTTTCGAGGTCACTAACTTTATCTCCTAAGTTACCCAGGGATCTCCAGGGGCTCCACACAATAAAAAGAAAAGGGTGGAAGATTCCTAGTAGCACTAATATAAACCTCTCTCTCTTTTTATGAGTGTAAATGAAGAAAAAACATTTGCATGCAGCCCTAAAATTACATTATAGAAACAAAGGGCCAAGCTTTGTCAGAAAATATTGCTGTTACAGAAATGTTCATTTATAGCGATGCCAACACTCTGGTTAATTCTGCTTCCCTCAGCAATAAAATCAACAATAAAGTTTTTTTTTCCTTTTCCCTATTTTATTCCTCTTGGGATATTTGATTTTTCAGCAGAGCTTTTTGTTTTCCCACTGAGCTAACTTATCTGGGCAAGCGGGTCGATTTCACTACAGCCAGGACCACAACCCCCGGCCCCCTGGTCTTGCTGCCTGGGCACCTTTAGGTATTTTTCTACTGGAAGAACTTGAAAATTGAGAATGACTGAGAATTTTAAATGAACACTTGGGTCCAAGTAAGCAAAGAACAAAGCTATTCTTTGTTGTTTAAAATAAGCTCAGCCTTTAGAAATTGACATTCTGCTGATTAAAAGTCATGCCCCATAGTATAACAGGCAACTTTACATTAGAAAACAAAGAATTATGCAAAAGATTTCACATATGTAAGATCATAGCAATTGGGGAAAGAATGTGTTTGTTATGATTATGATAAAAGACATTTTAAACACTAGAGTACATCAATGAATAGTGTATCAATAGCAGATATGAAGTTTTTTTCAAAAAATTAGATCTATTTTTTTAAAAGATTTTAATCATTATTTTTAGAGAGAAGGGCAGGGAGGGAGGAAGAAAAGGAGAGAAACATCAATGTATGGTTGCCTTTCACCTGCCTCTAGCTACAGACCTGGCTGGAGACCTGGCTTGCAACCTGATTATATGCCCTGGTTAGGAATCTAACCCGTGACCTTTGGGTTTGCAGGCTGGTGCCTATCCACTGAGCCACCAGCCAAGGCCTAGATCTATTTTTTTTTACAAGTATACTTTTTCATAAGAGATGCAATGCTTAAGGAATAACACACCATGACACAGTAACCCTAAGATAGTAAGCAGAGTTCAACATTATTAGCAAACAGTAGTCCCTACTTCTTATTCCCTGTCCAGTCTTATTGTCAACCAGTCCCCTCAGCCACTCCCCTCCAGCCACACTGTCCTCTCTGTTATTCTGAAAGTTACCAGGAACTCCTCCTGCCAAGGCCTTTGCACTGGCTGTTCTCTGCCTGGAAATCTCCTTCCCCAGACTCCGCATGTCTCATTCTTTTACCTCAGCCAAGTCTTTGCTCATCTTTCACCTTTTTATCAGGATGCTTGATAAGAACACTGATATTCAAGTTTGTTCTGGAAGTTCTTGTTAATGCAATATGGCAAGAAAAAAGAATAAGAGATACAATTATCCAAAAACTTGATATACAATTCTCTCTCCTGTTTGGGCAAATGTCATTATTATATACCTAATAAATTTAAGCAAATCCACTGAGAAACTGGAAATAAAAAAGAGTTCAGTCAAGAGACTAGTAATAAAATAAATACCAAAAACTTAGGATCTTTTCTAATTACCAATGATAAATAGAAAAAAAGCATAAAAAAGATCCCATGTGCCACAGCAAAAACAAAATAAATAAAACACGAAAACTTAACAAGAAACAGAGTAAAGAAGTAGCTCATGATACAGAGAAAAAGATCAGTCAGAGAAATAATCTAATCTATTTTCCTACTGCAGTGATCACAAATCTCCCATCCCTTCCTCTTTTGTGTCTGCTCATGGCGGTGAATATTAAACCAAATTAAGACAATAAAAATTCACTCCCATCTTTTGACATGTAAATTTCCATCCTCACACAACTGTACATTGCCTATCATTGAAGGAGAAAATGAGTTATATTTAAAGCTGTGTAACTAGTCTGAATCAACTCACCATGCCACAGTAACCCTGAAGTAAGCAGCCTCTGAACTTATCTGGAAATAGTAATTCAGGCAATAACAATTCATTAGGCCACACAGGAACCAAAAGCTGTGAGAAATTCTTTCCAGCAGCATCATGAACACAGGCACAACTGTAAGTACTCAGTTCACCCTTGACCTCTCTCATTCACCTTTTCTGAACCCACCTGGTATTCCCAAGTCCACTGCCAACTTAAATCTGCTCTTCTCAAAATAACCCTCATTCTCCAAAACTCTTCTTCCCTTTTCCTTAAATAAAACGCCTATTCCCAGAGAACTGTTGATTAAGGAAAGAACAGTCAAGTAGGATTATTATTCTGTATGATACTTAAGCTGAAAGGCTCTTCCTAAGGAAGTCCTTTGAAATAAGGTGGCTTCTGTGTTCTTTGGCAGCCCAGGAGGCAGAACCTAAGCTTACCTACCATGACATCTTCCTATTCTGGCAGGATATAAAACAATGGAATGCTTACAGTAGTGATTTTTCATGTACTGCTTTTAACTGAAAAACTGTAAAATGTCACAGATGTCTTAAAATATACATTTCCTCCTTATAGTAAGAAAAGTTGGCACATGAACAAGAAAAGATCATACCTCAGTCAAGCATACTACAAGAACATCAGAAATTGGATTAGGGACATTCACATCAACTTGTCAACCAGCAGCTTTAGCTTTAGGAAGACAGTTCATTCTTTAAGAATTCAAGAAAACAAGAATAGGACAAGGAACAAGTTACATACTGTATCTGTTGGAAAACTGTTAAGTCTGAATAGCTCTCACAAATGACAATATAAACCCTAACAAAAAATACTAACAGAAAAGAAAAAGAAGAATTACCTGAAAGCTATGTCCACTAAAAAATAAGAGCAAGTAAGGTCTAAAAATAGTGAGATAAATATACAAGCTGGGATAAAAAGAAAAACAGATAACTAAGAAGTATAAAAAAGTAACATGGCAACATGGAATTAAAGTTTGTAGAGTATTAAGCAACAAAACTAATTGCAAAGGATGGAATCAGTGATGGAACCAGTAGAAAAAGTTGCCCAAGACTGCTGAGAACTAGCAATTAATACAAGATATCAATTCAGAGAAAGAAAAGATCTAAGCTATATGAAATAGGGTACTTAAAAATTAAACCAGAATAGTTGAGGTTAAAATAGCAGGTTCATCCTCATTCAAGACAAAATTGAAATATACATTTATGTACAAATTTGAACTATAAGGATAAAAAAGTTTCTATAAGCAATCAAAGAAGAAAAATGAAACAAAGTAGGATACCTAAAAAAAACTTTTTTGGCCCCTTTAAATTGTTCTTTCACAGCTGTCCCAATTTTTCCCCATTCTTCTTCCCTGCCCCACCCATCCCCACTCCTGTAGTCAATCCCCACCCTGTTGTCCAAGCCCATGGGTCATTTATACATCTTCCTTTACTACAGTCTTCCCCTTCTTTTCCCCCTTATCACCCTCCTGCTCCCCTCTGGTTACTGTCAGTCTGTTCCTTGTTTCCATGCCTCTGGTTCTATTTTGCTCATTTGTTAGTTTTGTTCAATTGGTTCCTTATATAGGGGACATCATGTGGTATTTGTCTTTCACCACCTGGCTTATTTCACTTAGCTTAATGCTCTCCAGTTCCAACCATGCTGTCGAAAAAGGTAGGAGTTCCTTCTTTCTTACTGCTACAGAGTATTCCATTGTGTAAATGTGCCATAGTTTTTTTAATCCACTCATTTACTGATAAGCACTTAGGCTGTTTCCAGCATTTGGCTATTGGAAATGGTGCTGCTATGAATACAGTGCTGCATAGGTTCTTTTGAATTGGTGTTCCAGGATTCTTACGGTATAATACCAGCAGTGGAATCATTGGATCAAAAGGTGGTTCCATTTTTAGTTTTTTGAGGAAATTCCAGCAAGTTTTTAAATATCCGGTATTAATAAATTTCAGAAGATAATAGTGTTAGATCTATAAAATCTTTTAAAAACAAGTTTGAGTCAAAGAATTCTTTATCCAGAAAAGCTTTCATTCAAATATGAAAATAGAAAGAAATGACAGATGTTAATGGCTTAGAAAATCCATCATGTACATATTTTTCCTGAAAAATTACTTGAACAGTTATGCAGACTCACCAAAAGATAAATCAAAAATCAAGAATGAGGAAGTTGGAGTATTAAAAAATTTTATAATGAACAATTCTGGTTAATATGGCAGTCTAAGCAAATGTGGAAAAGACCACTATCTATTCAAACACAGAGAAATGTTGGATGAGCTAAAATTGATGTAAAATACATAATTTACATAGCTAATCTGAAAACAACAGAGAGAAATCATCATGCCAGAATTCAAATCCAGAGGATATCTTTGAGGTTGGCCACTATAGGATAGGGTTTTAAATGTCCACATAAGACCAAAAGTCAAGGCCAAAGGAAGCTGGATAGTCAGAATCCAGAAGCATCTATGCCAGCCATGCAAGTGGAGTTAAGAAAACTTCATCCATTGGCTTAGAGATGCTGCATATAAGTGACCTGTTTCCATTGAGCCATGAGTGAAAGAGTCAAACCTAAGAAACTTCAACTCCAAGCTTAAACTGCTCATGGATGTGAGAATCAAGTATCTCTTACCTCTGCAGTGCAGAGATCCTGAGCTCAGAAATTAACATCAAAACTAATCCTGGACAAGTGAAATCTGCGGGACCGTGGCAGCAGGGGTGAAAATGGTCCTTGGGACATCTTTTTTTATCAAGGGAATGTGAGAGACTCCCAAGAAAGAAAAGCCCTGCTGAAGATAAGTCCACAATAAAAAAATTTAAAGCTCATAAGAAAATGCACCACCATGTTAATACATTATCAGATGGAACAAGCAGAATTTACAGAAGAGAAAAACAGAGAATTCTGTAAGAAAACACTTTAATTTATTCACTCGATAATGTTTATTTAATACCCACTGTTCTACATACCAGGAATAAGAGTAGTTATCAAAATAGATAAATTTGTATTCTTTGTGGAATTTACATTTCACTGGGGGAAGACAAATAATAAACAGATCAATATAAAATACATCAAGAAACATTAAGTGCTACAAAGAAAAAGCAGAATAAAGAACAGAGATAGAACAAGATGGGATGAGGTGATGTGATTATATATATATAGGTTGGGGAGATTCCTCTACAGCATTCTCAAACCTTTTGGTCTTCAAAACTTTGTAGCCTCAAAAAATTATTTACTTATTTGATTTTTGAGTTAGTGATAGCTCTCAGTATTTTCTGCTTCAAAAATGAAAACTGTGAATAAAAAACAACATTTAGTTCATTTAAGAGTAATAAATCCATTTCATGTTAAAATATGAAAAAATACTATTTTCAAAAAAAGAAAACAGAAGAATTGCATTTACATTAAAAAATCTCTATATCTGGTTTAACAGAAGATAGCTGGAATATCCTATCTGCTTCTTTATTCAATATTTTGCAACATGTTTTTTGGTTAATGTATATGAAGAAAACCTGGCTTCTTACAGATATGTACTTGGACATGGGAAGGGCATTTTCATACCCTTTTCAAATGATTGTGAGTATTCTTCTCAACAAGTGGTGGTTCCTTAAAGGTTAGGTGCAGTGTGGAATTTGAAGCCATTTCAATGAACTTTTCATACTTTTTTACAATAAAACCCATTGGTCTGTTTTGTGCTTTGAATGGATCTTATATCCATGAACAATTTTGTAACATTATGTACTGGTCATTTGGAAAATATTGCTTTACTGAATTATTTAGATCCTCCAAATGTTGATATATTTCATAATACAATATTAAAATAACATTCATTAATATCACCAAAAAACTCATAAGAAATAACTTTAAGTACTAGAAAACTGTCAAGGTTACAGTGACAGATCTAAGTCTCCCAAGATGTGAACTTTTGTTAGAAGAGTTGATTATTATCATTGGTAAAATAACAAGGCAATCAGTTTGCCTTGCAATGTCTGGGTCACTGTTTTTGAGAAGACTTTACCAAATATTCAAGTTCACATAACTACGGTTTGAGTCCATTACTGAGGTAAAAACGGTGGTCCAGAAAAAGAATAGCTAGTTCACACTGCAGCTGCACAACCACACAGCACCCTTCCTAGAGGCTATCACTGCACTGTGGAATACGAAACTGTCCTGGACTTCATGGGAACGTCCTTTTCATCACACACAATATTAAAAACATGTACACACTGCAAAACAATATTTTTTACACAGTATTTTTACAAGATTATACAATGAAATAAGTAGGGTATTTGTGTGTGTGTGTGTTTTTGTTGTTGTTGCTCTTTTTTTCCTATCAGTGTACTAGAGTGTAATGACTATTGATACACTTTGGTGCCACTGCCTTGATTGGAGATAAGGTGTCAACAACTTTACTCACTATTGCCTTGCATATCATAAAGGTGCATGTCAGCACAGTAAAAATCATCACTAATACCTTTGCATTATTAAGAAAATAATTTGGCCTACTGAATGAGCCTTGAAGACACCTGTGGATCGGCAGGTCCCTCTTTGAGAACCAGCCATCAACATTTGCTTGGGACTCTCCCCTTGTTAGAAGTGAAAGTGTCACATTCCAGTAGAATAATTGGCCACCCTACTGGGAGGGACCCAAAAGGAGCATGCGTGCATGAAACACTTAACAGATGCAGAAAGAAGCATTTCCCTGCAGAGGAGTACAAATGCCCTGAGGCAGAGAATGGTTGATTTTCTCAAGAACAAAAGAACTCCTTACAAAGGTACCCACTCCTAGCAGGCCAGCTTTAGGCTACTAGATTGTAGCCCAGGGCTACAATCAAAGGACATCTAGTGACCTTTTATGTCTACCTCATGTTTTAGATAATATTTATGATGAATGTGGTAAGATTTTTTTAATACAATTATATAGAGAAAATTAAAGGTGATTAGAAACTTTTTTTTAATGAGAACAACAAGAATTTTGAGTTTATAGTTCGGTTAATATATAGTTTAAGTTGCTTGCTATCAACTTTGTTAATAATATAAATTTGTTATATCATTTGTCATTTATTCATGGTGTGATTTAGAAGCTGTGCAATGAATGTTTGTTGAATGGATAATTATCCAATGTATGACTGGAGATATCTAGGAAAAGTGAAGGCACAGTTCATGGATTTTCCAAGAAGTCAGCTGTCAAAAGGTGAACTCTTACAAGGCATTTTTTTGTGCTGAACAGTTTTATAAGGCTAGTAAACTAAATTTTAACCTTGTGCTTACTCATACTCTTCCACAAACATACTGTTCTTTCATTAGAGGACCATTCTCTCAGTTCCTGGAAAAGAGGGTTTTTTCCCCTGTTCAAAACATTTCTAACATTTTCAGGCTAAACAATTTATTTAGAGAAGCTCTTAAAAAATATAGAAGCACCACTGATAGATTTTACAATTGAAAACAGTGCAGTAGCTTTTTTATTTTATGGATCCAAGCCAGGAAGTATGCAACTTATGTGATTTATAAGCACTTGCAAACACAAAGGCTATCTGGCATAGTTATAGTTTCCTCTAAACTGTTATTACCATGAAATACTCTTTAAATTTCCTTAAGATCATGAAAACGAAGTTGAGAAAAAGGAGTCTAATAAATGCTATGTGTAATATTTTTTACTTCATTTAGAAATAAGATCATTTCAAAGATTGCTACTTCTCAGAGACCAATCCTCAACCCCCACTTAAAAGAACTGAAACCATCCATGTACATGACCATTAATTATCTCATGTCAAGAATAGATGAGTCAAATGACCGATATGCACCTGAAAATATGTTTGACATTAATGTCATTAGGAAACTGGAAATATAAACCTAGAAACTCTACTCTTAGATGGAATACCCGAAAGAATCAAATGTTGAGTTTCAAATAGATGTTAATAGTCCCCCAAATATTGGTTAAGCCATTTTGAACTGGATTTCTGTAACTTGCAACCAAAAATACCCTGAACTGTGTCAACACAAGAAACATCCAAACCTGTAGAGAAGTTTTATGAGTTTACTTGAGCCAAGCTGATGCCACGTAAGAGTGCAAATGCTCCCGAGCATGACAGTTTTCTAGTTTCTTTTATACAGTGGAATGAAGGAGGATGTGTAAGGAAGATTACAGGAATTGGGAGAAAGCAAGATAGGGATTGGGTTATAGGATAGTTAACAAGATTATGTGTTTTCTTGAGAGTAGTTGTGCTTTTGAGGGGTCGAAAAAAGAAATTTCAAAGGACAGGTCTTACTTACTAGGGAAACGAAAGGTGTGGCGGTGTGGCTACCTACCATGGCCTGCTCAGATAGTGATTTATTACCAATTCATCCTGTGAGGTTACTTTTAGTTAGATTTATATACTACAGAGACCACTTTTTGTCCAAAACTGATGGAGCTTCCTCTCTAAGGAAGGAGTAATACCTCTGGCTTGACTCAGATGTCCCTCATGGGCAAAGACTGCATACTAATCATCCCAATCTGTCTAATATTTGTCTTTAGTGACGAGCAGCCCAAATAAACACAGAAAAACTTTCCCAAACTCAAGTTATTACCTTGCTTGCATAAAGACACCCCACTGGTAAAGCAAAAGAACAAAGAAATAAAACATTATTCTTATGAATAACTTCATTAAGCACACGACCCAAACTCACTAGATCTGCTGAAAAATAAAGCTAGGAGATTACTTTTCATGACTCACACCTTTAGTTTCCTGTCACTAAGTCTTCCAATCTTCAGTACCCTCACTGTTTCCTTTTTCCTTCCTTTTACACTACAACATGGTGGTCAGTAGTGACAGCTCTCTAGTTAATCCAAGAGACTCAAATCTTAGATTATTTACCATTTTGACCCTATGCAAGTTATTTAGTTTCTCTAAGTCTCCATTTTCTCAACTGAATAATAGGAGTAACAATTTTTTTAAAAAAGATTTTATTCTTCATTTTCAGAAAGAAAGGCAGGGAGGGAGGAAGAAAGAGAGAGAAACATCAATGTATGGTTGCCTTTCACCTGCCTCCAGCTACAGATCTGGCTCGAGACCTGGCTTGCCACCTGGTTATGTGCCCTGGCTGGAAATTGAACCAGCAACCTTGGGTTTGAGGAGTAACAATACTGTATAACCAACCTTATAGGGTTCTTGTGAGAACTAAGATAATGTTTGTAAAATGCTTAGCATGAGGCCTGATCTACAAGTACAGTCATTACTCACTGAATATTACCTTTTTTGCTTTTACAACAGAAGAGGTATCCCTCTTCTTGTCTAAAGTTAATTCTTATGCCCTGAATCACATCCTCCTTCTACCTTCTCAGGGACCCTTAACTATTGATTAGATTTTCTCTCTAGTCTTTAATGTCAACCTCTCTCTATAGACACCTTTCTACTACTATACATAAAACAATGATGATGATGGTGGTGGTGGTGGTGGTGGAATACAGGACATGATGACATTTGAAGCTTGGGAGAACAACTGTCTGTTGTCAGAGGGAAGGGCACTTCCTCCTTAATAAGAAGGAAATGAGAAAAGATGGGTATTCATGTAGGAAATTTAAAATGTAAAGGCTGAAAAAAATGTTTAAGTTGGTGGGTGGGGAGGGGGACAGAGGGGAGCAAAAAGGGGATGGATGTAATACAACAACAATAAAATTAAAAAAATAAAAGAAAAGAAAAAAGAAAAAAAAAATAATAATAAAATAAAATGACATCAAAAAAAAAAAAATGTTTAAGTTCCCCATTAGTTTCTATTTTCTCTTTGGAAGAAAGGAAAGTTTACTGAAAGTTTAGTTCAGAAGACAGCACACAATGCATGAGAAGGGTGGAGGTTTCTAACAGTCATCGCTGTGAGTGAGAAGGAAATGCAGCAGGATTTCCAGGCAACGTGCAGGGCTCAGCGGGGCCCAAGTCTCTTTGCCATGAACGTATATACCCTGGACCCACACTCCCCTGGAATCACCAAGTGCTGGCGCCTTGGTAGAAAACTGCTTCACCCACAGTTGTAGTCCTGTGGGGTGGGATGGGGTGGGGTGTGGTGCAAAGAAAGGAGAGAGGAGTCAGGGGAAGAAGCACAATGATCAACCATGGACTCTAAGAATAAATAGGGAAATGAATACAAAGGCAGATACTAATGGAGAAAGAGAGACAGAAACAGACCCAAGATCCTGATGAAACGAGAGAGCAAATACAGTGGTAGAAAAGTGAAAGCCTAACAGGTTTTGAAAGTGAAGTGTTTTTAGGTGGTGGCACAATCCTGAGTATGATTATGGAATTAGGTGACAGGAAGAAGGAAGAAAAGGTCACTAACAGGCCAGGGTGGTAACGGTAGTCCGTAAGACAGAGACATCATCCAATTGAAACAGAATGGAAGCCTGGGAGTCAGGTACCAACTTCTGAGGAACAAGGGACTATCTAGTGAGAGTACCGTGACAGGAAAGACAAAGGTTACAGATGGCAGAGTAGAAGAAAGCCCTACGCTACCGTCAACGTGTAGTGACATGTTCTGGAGGTAGCGCTGGAGAGTGAGAGGACATCCAGTGAACCTCCAACTACGAGGCTTGAAAGAAAAGCCTTCCTGAGAATGGCTTCAGACTCAGAAACGTATCCACTGGCTATGCAACTGTACCCAGGACCAAGGAGAAGGGTCAATATACCTAAACTTCTATGTTAAGACTTTAAAAAGCAGCTGTGTTCATTCAAGACAGGAGAGAGTTGGCTTAAAAGGGTTTCAAGGGTAAAGCCACAGATGCTGCAAGCAATTAAGTAAAACCACCCACGAAGTGTCTTGATCGCAGTTAATGGAACTGTAGATATGTATTAATTGTGATAAGGATTCCCATTTTATTTTCTAAAATTAAGATGTGATAATCACATGTAATGCTATTTAAATAAAATGTTAATTAGAAGGAACAAATAACACCCTTCTTTTATCTGTTTTAAAGCAACTTTTTAAAAAAAGACTTTATTTATTTATTTATAGAGAGAGGGGGAGGGAGAGAGACATCAATGTATGGTTGCCTTTCACCTGCCTCCAGCTACAGACCTGGCTGGAGACCTGGCTTGCAACCTGGTTATGTGCCCTGGCTGGGAATCGAACCAGTGACCTTTGGGTTCACAGGCCGGCGCCTTATCTACTGTGCCACCAGCCAGGGCTTTAAAGCAGCTTTTAAAAAATGTTCAAGCAAGATACAAATTTTAATTGATAAAACTTAAAGATTTTAGAATCTCAATTACAAACTCTATTCCAATGTTATAAATAATAATAATTTGTGATTTTGTTCTTTCCCTACTTAGGTAAGAGAATACTGATGGATAGATATTACATTGCCCACAGTTCTGGTAGGCTTCCGAATTTTTATCTATTACAAAACAATGGAATGTGTACATTTTAAAGTAAAAGAAGTCACCTTCAGTTACTTGTTTATTTCAATATAATTTTACTTTAAAAGTTCATGAAATTTTACTGTTATGATATCTATGCAATAAGTTAAAACTTGGAGAAGAAAAAAAATAGAAGAAATGTCCTCAGATTTTCCTCCATTTATTTCTTCTTCAGGAAGTATGGCACTATATTAGGTTTTATATGTATTTTTATAAAGATTAAATGCCCCCATTTTAACTCTAGACAATTTTTAAAAACATAAAAACCCCTTATAGGTGCTTAAACGAAACTACAAATATTCTGTGAGTCCTTAATTTTGATTTGTTCTGTCACAATACTATAAAACCTCTCTCTGACTCTCAGAAGCTTCCTGCATATTGGTAAGCATTAATGTAAATCCAGGGCATGTTCTTGTCTGTCTGTTTTCATATTACCGGCCTAACCAGGCATACCAGAGCTGTCCAGTTCACAATGTGCTCATATTCTAATCTGAGACTTTGCAACCACATATTTTAAAGAAGGCATCGAGCCCTGAAAGGCAAATGCTATCATTCAACTTCTAATTACATGCTACCTGGGTTTTGCAGAACAGTAGAAAAGTGAATACTGTACTTCCTAAATAATTTTTTTGACCACAAACAACTTCTAAAATAGATGCCCCAAAATGTTTTCCGAATGATTCATTGTACAAAAAGCTCAGGCACTGGTCTATTTAAATTATGTTCTAGTTTCTCTTTACACTGCTTCTACTTGATAAATTGGTCAATAAATGTCAAGTCAAATATGTAAATAAATATATTTTCATTGTTATTGGCAGCCATATAATTAACTCAGAGAATAAAAGAACAAGGAATCAATTTATGATTACTTCTTCAGTTTCTTCAGTTCTTCCCATTAGTCATTTACATTATAATTGTGGCTCCACTTTTAAAACCTTTATACACACACACACACACACACACCATTTTGGCTATATTATAAATCAAATTATATCATATGAACTGTGACTTTCATGTTAATTTTATCAGTAAGATACAATTGTATTATTGCCCATATATATGAGTTGATTAAAAAGCAATGTACATTTATGAGACTACATTAACTAGTCATTTCAGCAAATATTTCTAAACAGTGTTAGGGATTTACCTTCTCTTATCTCAAGTATAAATATTTGAGTCAACATTATATATATATATATATATATATATATATATATATATATAAATACATATGTATATAGATCAACAAGTTACATTTCCATTTTTCAGCAAAGCAAGCTAACAAAGGAAATACTACAAAGAGTAAACCTACTTTTCTTGCAAAGAAATATTCAGAGAGCAAATCTTTTATTTTCTTAACATTTGTTATCTGTCAGGTCACTATCTTCATGAGTCTGGGAAAAATACATTTGGTACAGAAACTTTAAAAATATTGTCCTTTTAAAAAATATTGTCCTGAACTAGATGTAAAAGCTTCAGATACATTATTGTATGTAAAAAAGAAAAAAAAGAAGAAGCTTAAGATGAGCTCAAAAATCTGTTTTAATAAAATATGTTGTCACACTTTCATTATGGTAGTTTTGTTTTTAAGTTATATGACATAGACAAGTCATTTAACACCTTGGTTTCCTGTCTTAGAAAGGCAGATTAATGATGGTGCCTAATCATAGGGTTCTGCTTGGATTTATGGAATTAATACAAATTTAACATTTACAGCACCATCTAACGTATAGGAAGTGTTCAATTAGGTAATACCTTACTTAATTGTATGTTTTGCCTATTACTTCTAATAGCTTCTAGCTAGCAACCTTGAAAGTATCTTAATTCTTTTTAAAGAAAAAAAAAAGCTACATCATGGCATTCTTAATATTTGCCCGTCCCATCAGCTTTTAGCACTGTTATTAACAGCTAGTTTATCTGCTACTCACAAGCAAAACAGGACCTAAAGTTTCACCAAAAATAGCTCCAAATTCTATTTTAAAAGATAGCACTACCCTCCCTACTATGCCGTTATTGGTACTCATTATTTCATTAAAAATGCTAGTGTTTTATGTCCTAGGCATTGGAATATAGGCTGTGAGAATACACAATAGGTGAGAAAAATAATTCCAGATATATTGCTCACAAAAGAGTGAAAAATACAAACACAAACACAAGTACGTGTTGTTTAATTGTAAGGTGGTGCACTGAACATTATAAAAAATCTTTCCAAGATGTCCAAGGGAGGGCTTGTCAGGTGACGTTTGAGCAAGATGTGGAAGGCAGAAGCTCTCCAGTTGGAGGAAGGATCTATGATTACTTTCTCCAAAAAGAGAACTGAAAATTCCTTACAGTGTTAAGTTAAAATAGACACATTTTAAAAGAAAACAGACTTCTTCAGATTCCCATCTCACACTGCTTGCTTAGTACATCTTTAGGAGTTGAATAAATATTTTTGCCTGCTGACTGCCCCTGCCCACAACAAGGTCTTCATTTGGATACACTTGGATGATGTTCTTAGTGTCCATCCTCCCAGAGTTCAAACAAAGCTTCTGAAAAGCACTTTTATCACACAACTCACCAATCAAACACCTGCAATGGTTTACCCTGCCAGACCTCAGCCCTCTGCTTTGGTGGATTTCTCTCCCAATATGCCTTGGATATGTCTCTCTTTCGTTCATCTTTTCCCCAACCCCAAATGCTTTTCTCCTACTGCTTTGCATCTCTGAAATTGTACCCACCCTCCAAAAAGCCATCAGATTCCTCACTTCTATTTAATATAGCAAAATTTTACAAAAGTGGAAAACACCTACTTCTGGATGAAAGGTGTGTCCAAAATGTGATCAAGGATCGAAAAACAAAAGGCAGAGAGACTCATTTGAAGATCACATTCAATAGTTACATCAACCTAATACACTTCTTAAGTTATTTATGATTCAAAGTATATATACCGCACCAACTATTTATGGAACAATTATTTTTCCAATGACATTGTGCTCTTTTAAAACTTGAACCAGTCCCCAGCATGAGCAATGAATTCTTCTCCACTTACACTGGTTTCTTTTTTCTTTTTTAAAGATTTTATTTTTTTTCAGAGAGAGGGGAAGGGAAAAGAGGCAGAGAAGGAGAGAAACATCAATGTATGGTTGTCTTTCACCTGCCTCCAGCTACCTGGCTGGAGACATGGCTTGCAACCTGGTGATGTGCCCTGGCTGGGAATCGAACCAGGGACCTTTGGGTTTGCAGGCCAGCACCTATCCACTGAGCCAGGCCAACCAGGGCTTTAGGCTGGTTTCTTTAGGACAAATTCACATTGGACTGGAAGGTGTCACTGGATTCAGAAATTTAAATATTCCCAGGCAACATGGAACTAGCTAACCAGCCTACTAGCCAGCTTCCTACTTGTGCAACTAGTTATAGTTAAATAGTAAAATACCCTAGGAAAGTCAAAACACTTTTTCAAGCGATACACGAGCATGTTCTCCATGTCAATACCTTAGATTCCAACTTGATTTTCTCTTCATTCAGCTCCTCTCTTGCCTTCTTAATTTTTTCACGACATCTGTTTATTTCTGCCCTGACTGCAAGGCAAATTAAATCGTTGGGCACATCCGTCTTTCTCCAGTCCCCATGTCCATGGCCTGGGCTACGGCACCTTCCATCAACTCCGCTAACCACCCCACCCACGCCTGGGGGACTTCCTTCTGCTCGCCGCCCCCACCTGCCGTGGACAGGCACCCCGCGCCAGGGACCCAGGCCCCGACCTTCTCGCATCAAGCGGCGACTCTCTTCCGCCCGGTGCTCAGAGCAGAGGATGTGCTGAAACAAGGATTCTAAACTCATCTTGGCTTCGGCTCCCGGATCCTTCTTCTTCTTCTTTTCCCTTTAAATATTTTCTAAGCGAGTCGAAGGACCCTGGGAAGCACCAGAAAGAAGGGTCACTACCGGGTGATTCCCCGACGGGCGACGGGCGGCAGCGACGGCGCCCCCGCAGGGCCGAGAGCGCCGACGGCCTGTTCCGCCCACCGGCAGCCTGTTCCGCAGACCCAGCGGCCAACGTCGCCCGGGCTCCACTCGGGACGGCCGCCCCGCCCGCAGCCTCTTCCACCCGGCTGCTTCCCGGGTCTGCTTCTCCGCTCCGGGCGGCGAGAAGGCGGCCACAGCCCCCGCCCGGTGGCTCCGTCGGGTGGAGCCTCGACGGTAACCAAAAGGCCCCGACCCCGGCCCGGCCATGGCCCCGACCCGGACCTCGACCTGACCCTAACCCTGACCCTGACCCTAACCCTGACCCTGACCCTAACCCTGACCCTGACCCTGACCCTAACCCTGACCCTGACCCTGACCTTGACCCTAACCCTGCCCCTGCCCCTGCCCTGCCCTGACCCTGGCCCCGACCCCAGCAGGGGTGCAGCGGGAAGCACCGGGCCTTTGAGCTTGGCGCTCTCCCTCCCTCCCCGCCCCTTTCCCGGTGAGAATAAAATAAACCTTAAGAAAGGGAGCGACCCCAGACCTCGGCCGCCCGCCGTCTGGGTACCGCCCAGCCCCCTCTCCGTGGCGGGAGAAGGTCCTGCAGGGCCGCCTCGGCGAACCTCGGACGCGCCGGCAACACTTGCAGCACCGCCGCCTTCCGAAGGCTCCGCCTGGGCTCGCGGCCGCGGGACTGAACGACGGCGGCCCCGTGGGCCCCGTCTGCGCGCAGGCGTTCGGCTGCGACCCTGTGGCCCCGGCAGGTCTTCGGCTCTACTTGGGGTTTGGGGTGATTCAACCTCCAAGGCACAAGCACCTGGTATGAAAGTACAAAGTACCCGTGTTTCTAAATATACACTGGAGCAAAGTCTCATCCTTGGACGACGGCAAAGACAGCTATAAATGAGCAATGTCTGATGTTCCGCCTTAATCATCCCTTTGTAATCAGGGCATACCTTGGGCGTCTGCTTTAAGATTAATCATTGCCTTTTGTAATCAGGCTGCAGTAATATTAACACTTCAGCATCTGCGCAACATGTGTCAGAGATCCAAGTGGCTGCTAATTAAATCTTAAACATGAAAGGCACCTTTGGGACTTTCGCATGAGATTTTTTTTTTAATTAAAAAATAAAATATTTTTGATTTTAGTAGGTCAGAATATGAAGATCACAATAAACATGGGACTTTACTCCTGAATGTTACATTGACATTGGTTAAACTTGAAAAATGAATTTCTAGTTAGAATATATTTAGAATTAAGTAAAACGAGGTAAATGTAATTTCTGGTACATCATTTGTGTAATAGACTTAATATTTCATAATGACATATATATATGTATATATATATATATATATACACATATATATATATAAATAATTGGTTATAACTTGTACCCTATTCCAAGCAATGAATGCAGAAAACTTAATTTTTAAACTTTATTATGAAAGAATACATGCTGCTAAGTGTAATGAAGTAGAAAAGAATTGCCCACAAACATATCATTTAGAAGCAAATAGTAATAACATTTTGGTTATTGCTTTCAGTTAATCCTCCTCACCTTGCGTTTTTCCTTTGCAAACTTGAAAATATTGTAAATAAGTAATAATAACTACTACTTTTTATTGAGTATATTTGCTAGACCCTATTCTGGACATTCTCTATCTCCTTGAAATATTTTGTTTTAGTATTACTTTCATGGTATTATTGAAGAAACTGAGGCACAGAACAGATAAGTATCTTGCCAAAATTTTCATATCTAATGCATGGCCGAGCAAGCTCTGAAACCAAGAAATCTGTGATCAGAGGCCATGAATTTAATTTTGGATTCTGCTCCTTTTTCCCCTCTCATTATATCATAAGCATTTTAGCATTTCATTGAAAACCCTTCATAAATACATTTTTAAACAACTTTATAACCCGTCATCATATACGTAGATGACTGTGTGAAATACTGAAACAAATTTGCCTCTTTTATCTGTTCAAGGATGAAAAACAAAGCTGAAATTGTGATTTGAACCATTTTGTCTGAACACTCATTTAGAGGCTAGGCCATGGTAGCCATCAAAGAATAGAGCTTCTGGAAGATAAATTATATTACTAATTAATATCACTCCTTTCAGAATTTTTCCCCTGGACTTGCACGGGCAACATTCTCATAAAGAGGCTGGTTCTCAAAAGTGTGCTGTTCTTTACCATTCTAAATTTATTAGTTACTCTCAAACTCACATTCATTATTTAACATGCTCTTTTCTGTACTGAACTTGGCAGGGTGAAATCTGGACAGCCTGAAGGGAGCCCAGTGGCCTCACTCACCCAGTGGTAGGGAAGAGAGAGCTGCTGGGAATTCTGGGAAGGGGTTAGTGGGAGAAATGGCTTCTTCATCTTCTGCAGTCTTCTTCAAATCCCAGAATATTTTGGTGCTTTTAAATCCGAAATCTTAGTCTTTTTTGAGGAACTGCAATTATAGATATAGCTTTATTTTATTAAAGCAAACATGATTCTGCAAGTCCGCCATTCAAATTTTAAGTGTCTTATAGTAATGAGTAAAAGTAACACAGTAAGATATAAAGGGGCATGAATGGTGATGGACAGAGACTTAACTTGGGGTGGTGAACACACAATACAGCATACACACAATGTGTTGTAGAATAGTGCACCTGAAACCTGTATTATTTTATTAATCAGTGTCACACCGATACATTCAACAGAAAGAAAAAAAATAAAATATTGCTACTCTCTATCTAGCTTTAGTCTCACATTTTCCCTTATAGATATACCTCAGAGCAAGAGTAGCATTATTTTAACTTATGCCCAAAAGTGTTATATTACATGGTAAAATTAGAGCATTTTTTTCTGAAAATGGATCTTGTAAATCTAAAAGAAGCGGCATGATTCATTCAACAACTGTTTAATGATTCTCTGCTATTCATTCAACAAATATTATTGAGCATCTCCTATGTGCCATATTAGAGAAAAAAACAACAGGATTTAATAAAACCAGAACTACATAAAAAAGTATTTTCCCCCCAGATATTTCTAACTTCATTGGAGAATTATTATATTTTTAGCATTTTGGCAGCAGTATAAACAACTGCTTTCAGATGTTTCAACAGATGTTCTGTAGAAAGAAAGCCAATTATTTGCATTATGATACCCACGTATGATTCTCAGATCTAAACTTTCCATCTGTACATGTTTTATTGAATTGCATACCTATGGAGTATAAAAGTTAAGATCACTCATTGTCTCTAAACCTCAAACTTTTGTTCATAATAACACCAGCACCTGGGTTATTGAGCCATCAATAATTGCTTTGCTAGAAGGCCTTATATAAGGCTGTATTGCTCTTGTGATTTAAAATGCATTGCCTCTCCTTTCTTAGATTGATGACTTCCCTGAATTCTAAAGCGGGCTTGCAGGTACCCATTAGCCCAGGGCATATATATTGCAATGAAAAGAAGAAAAGTAATTCATTTATCTTAAGTTTTCCATAATGGCATCTGCCAAAAAGAAAAACAAACAAAAAACCATGTGGGTTCCGCCAAGTTTAACAACCATTTATTGAGTAACTACTAAGTGTAAAATCTTTGTTAGGTACTGTGGGGGATATGAAATCAAAAGGCACAGGCCCTGCCCTCCTGGAGGTCATAGTCTATCAAATGGGACACAGCATGCACAAATAATTCCTAGGTACGGTGTCTATAAGGGTCTCACCCTGTGCTATGGGAATATAGCAGAGGGAGAAAAAATAAGTCTGCTAGAGGTGTTCTGGGAAATCTTACTGGTAGTGGATAAAATATGAGCTGGATTTTAAAGGAGGGTGGGAATTCAACAGATGTGGATAGGGGAGAAGAAAAGCAGTAAGATGCGTCCAACATTTGAACTTTGTCCAACATTTCCTTGTATCTGATGGAGAAACACGTAATGTTTTCTAGCAGGTGAGTGGCGAGTCAGTTGCTTTATGCAGTCACCCTGTGGTGGTGAGTTAGAAGCACTAAATAGTCTTTTAATCAACTCAACAACTCTGTGAGATTAATGCTTTTACTGCTTCCACATTCCATTGAAGAACTGAGACAGAGAAAGCTAAGTAGCTTGTCCAAGGTCACATAGCAGAATCAGGAATTGAACCCTGATGGTCTAGCAAAGCAAACCCTTAATCAATTCATTTACTGCCTCCAAAACTAGAGGCTGGGGAAACTGAGAATTATTTCAGCAGCTCTGTTTCATTTCCAGGCAGTTACATTTCCCAACAAATGCTTATCAGCAACAGATTAATCCTTTCTGAAGATACTTTCAGACTTCTGGAATGTGGGCTAGTAATCCAATGCTTTTATAACATATTAAATTTAAATGCGATCTAAGAAAAAATAATTGAGAATGGATCATACTTTGTTTTAAGTGCTTATTTAACCAGCTACATACTTAATATGTAAAAATAAAAAGAAAATTTGCATGCAAAGTGTTGTATTTGTTTCTTAATATTTATATTAGTTTCCTAGGGCTACTATCACAAAGTACCACAACGGGGTGGTTTAGAATAACAAAAACTTATTCTCTTACAGTGCTGGAGGTCAAAAGTCTGAAATCAAGGTGTTCACAGGAGTGGTTCCCCTGGGCCTTTCCCAGCGAGAATCTGTTCTTTGCCTCTGTCTAGCTTCTGGCTGTGGTTGGTAATCTTTGGTGTTCTTTGCCCTGGAGATGCATCAATTCCCATCTCAGACTCTTTTGTCCCTTGGAGTTCTCTCTGTGCCTCTCTGCGTCTTTGCCTCTTTTTCTTTCCTTATAAGGACATCAGTCATATTGGGCAAAGAGTCCATACTACTCCAGCGTGATCTTACCTTAACTAACTACATCTGCGAAAACCCTACTTCCAAATAAGATCACATTCTGAGCTAAGGGAGGTGGGGTGGTCAGGACTTTTACATGTCTTTTTGGGGACACAACCCACATAACAACTTAAAAGTTAATTTGTGGAAAATCATTAAGGTTTAAAAATTTTTCATGACTAATTTCCTTCTATTACAATCAAAGTATTTTTTTCAGTTGATTCTTTTTTTATTAATATGTAGTTGGTGTATTACAAATGTTTCACTTTTTTCCCCCCATTGCTCTCCCCTTCCACATCCACCCCATCCCTCTCCCAAAGTCAATCCCCACCTCCTTGTCCGTGTTCATTGATAATTAATCAAAGTATTTTTAATCATTTAATGGACTTTGGAAAACATCTTGACAAGCTTTTTATTTTATAGATGTTAGCACTGAGGCCATGGAGGTTGATGGATTTCCCCAACACTGCTCAGGCAATTAACAGCAGTGAAGGATCCTTTTTTGTTTACAAGTGATTTTAAACAACTTTCATTAAAACAACTTCTCTTGCATCTTCTTGCTGTACTGAACTTTCTAGTAAAATTTTATTTTATTTTTAAAATATTTTATTTATTATTTTTAGAAAGAAGGGAAGGGAGAGAGGCAGAGAGGGAGAGAGACATCAATGTATGGTTACCTTTCACTTGCCTCCAGTTGGGAAGCTGGCTGGAGACCTGGCTTGCAACCTGGTTATGTGCCCTGGCTGGGAATTGAATCAGTGACCTTTAGGTTCGCAGGCCAGTGCCTACCAAGTAAGCCACCAGCCAGAGCTTCTAGTAAGATTTTAAAGAAAGGGTATAATAGCTAGGATACAGAGCTGGCATGGGCAATTCACCAACTATAGGAGTTCTTCCCCATTAAGGATATAAGACATAGATAGATGATAGGTAGGTAGGTAGGTAGGTAAGTAGGTAGATATATGATAGGTAGATAGATAGACACAGAAAGATGTGTAGATATAAAGAAAATACATGTGCATGCATGCATACTGTATATGTACATATATAGATACACAATGTCTGATAAAGCCATATATATATATATAAGTATAAATGCTTAATTCATCAATTTTACTTTCAGTCTTACACTTCTTTTTTTTTTAAACTCAGTTTTGTTTCATTTTAAGATTTTATTATTTTTAGAGAGAGGGGCAGGGAGGGAGGAAGAAAGGGAGAGAAACATCAATGTATGGTAGCACCTGGTATTATATTGCACAAAATATTTCATTAACATATTGGGAGTCATTAAATATCAAAATCTTTTGGAGAAGAAAAGAAAAGTTATAGCATAGCCTGTGAACTTAGGTTTTCACATTGTCAGAGCCCAGAACCCAGCATAGGGTCTAGGAAGGCTGCCCAGGTGCACTACCCAAGAGATTATTAGCCAGTCAGCTCCAGAAAATAAAACTTGGAAAACACTGTTCTCCACCTTGTATAAATCATTCTTTTATTTAGTAACTGTTTATTGAATATGTGCTATAAGTACAGCAAGTGACAATTTGGGATTACAAAAATGGAGAGAATAATGGGGCTTGAAATTTTGTTGTATCAAATTGTAGTTTCCATGACAATAAATTTAAATGGTTTAGGATTATATAGAAATAATTAAAAGAGAAATTAAGGGTTTTTTTCCCCCTTACCAGTTACATATTTTAGTCATTAATGTATTCTTTGTCTACCTAATAAGAACTTGGCTACTTAGTAAATAATTAATTCCTCAGTTGTTGAATAGGTTCAAATTTAAACCAATGATTAACATATTCTATTCTAAATTTTTATGAAGATTTTATTCTTCTGACTGAATTAGTCATTGCTACTATTTGGAAATCTGTGATAAATTTTGATATTTTTTTAGCCCTATAACTTATTCACAGTGACTTGGAAATTTTGAAAAAATTTTAATACGTATATGTACATATTTGTGGATAAGTGGAATGAGCCATAAATCCTTTTTATTCTTAAAACAAATTTACAGAATTATTCGTTCATCAAGGTAGAAATACTTTCTGCTTCTAATGTTCAAAATGACTTTAGTGGCCTTAGTACAATAATATTATATTATAAAGTTCAGACACTGCCATTATTTTCCCTTCACAATGCCATAGATAAGTCAAATATTATATCATAGTTTACATGGTTCATAAACTTTATCTTTTGTTTGACATTGCAGGTGTGTTGACAATAAAATTTGGAGAATCTGTACATTGGTTGAAACAATTAATTAGCATTTAAATAAAAGAGCTCACTAAGAAACATTTCAAACAGGAAATAAGCTAATTATTCCACAAATAATCATAAGCGGTTTGTGGATAAAATTTAAGGGACTAAATAGAGAGGGAGAGAAATGTAAATATTTGAAAACAAATATGGCAAAATGCTAGAATTACTCAAGTTGCTTATGTATCATCATTTGAAATTTGGCAGTCTTGTCATTCCGTGCCTGTTACATCTCATTATTCTACTTAGAACATGTGTACATGCAGGGTTTCCTAACCCATTTGATAACCTAGTGTTACCATTTCCTTCTTTGAGGTGTTAGGATAGTTGAGATCCTGCACTTTCTCACGTCTCAGACTCCAGTGAATAAATGCAAGGATCACGAACATGGGATCCAAACACTCATAAAAAAGATTCACGGTGATAGTTGTAGAAGAAATTAATAAAACCTAAGAGAATGTGTCCAAAACACATCCTAAAGATGATTTTATTTCAGTAATTGTTGTATTTTAAATGCTTTCATTTTCTTTTGTGATGTCTTTTTATCTTACTCACCGGTGCTATTACTCATAAAATATGATACTTCAGTCCAGAAGGCTGTGACTGTAAATGAGACGTGATACTTTCCTCTAGAAGTAGATGAAGGGATTCAAATCTCCTGTATCACAGTGTAAGCTGAGGGCAGAAAGCTTGCTTCTACTTTAAGCCCCTGCTATGCTGAGTTACATGTGACCGGACAACTTGTCCTTCCTTTCTTCATTTCCAGCATCGGATTGGTTGCCTATCTCAGTGGTTCACAAGGTGGACCAGGTTTATAAGTCATACAACTTGAGAGTTGTATGACTTTAGGATGAGGCCCTGGGGAATGACCATGAACGTGGTTCACCAAGTGTGCATGGAAGAACCAGGTTCTGCTACAACAATGAGCAAGATGAGTGAACTCTCCATACTTACGGAGGAACAAGGAACAAACATGTTCATAAATTCAATACACATGGACCTGGTGCTGGTGTAAAATCAGGTAGCATGGGGCAAAGAGCTGCCATGGGCAGTGTGGACAACACGAGTGCTTCCACCAGGTCCCTGGGCTAGACAGAACCAGCCTCGGAAGAACAGAGAGGAAGCTAGTGGGATGGCTGCACAGATGGGGTTGGTGACAAGGTCAGGGCCCTATCACGCATGGCCTTGCAGGTGAGGGAGGGAGTTCCGATTTTATTCAAAATGCAGTGGGAGACTGGAAGAAGGTTCTGTAGGAGAATGCTTGTGTTTTAAGAACAAGAAAATGAACCATTAAGTACTGTCCTTGGCAAAGTCACTCCACATCACTGGATGTTGACCCGGGTGTAGGGGCTCAGTTTGGTTCGTGATTAGCTATGTGACCTTGAGCAAGTCACTGCCTCTTTTCCCAGTATTTCACTTGTTTTTGAATGAGGATAGGAGAGGCAGAGTAAAATAAAGGAGAAAATAGAGTATCAGGGGGGAAATAACATGGATGAAAAGTTCAGTTAGCCCATTGAAACCAACAACTAAAAATCTAGTAATAAAATCCCTAAGTGAGAAAGAGTCAAGAAGAGAGAGAAAGAATATAAATAGCATTCATGTCCAAATTTCCAGTGAGGGCCCAGGAGGGAAAGAGAACAGAGCAAGGACCCTCGAGTGGGTGGGTCCCAGCGAGGGCATGAGGTAATTTCAGACACTGATGATGGAGTGTTACCAGGTAATGCCCAAATCTTTCAGGGTCAAGTGTCTCCTAATCTGGGATACGGAAGAACAAAGGAAGTGAAAAATGACCATTCGGATTTCCTCTGGGATGTAATGCCCATGAAACTACTTGGATTTGATTGATGAGATTAAGGGAAAGTGTAAAATGGGTGACTAATCTAGGGCAGCTGAACTGCTTTTAGAGGATAGGGCCATATCAGAGAGGTCTCGGTATTCCAGAGGACTTGTGTGAAAACATCCTGAAATAAAGTCCAGAAGCCACACAGAATGTTAGCTCCGTGAGGCAGTGCCTCATGGTCGTGGGCACTTCGGTCCCCAGCTCCTGGAACCGTACCAGGCAAAGAGCAGATGCCCTGGGACTCTATGTTGCATTAAGGGAAAGATGAACGTATGCAAAGGTTGGATGTAAACAACCATCTTCGGTGTAAACAATGAACATTTAAGTGGTCCCTTTAATAACCAGAGAATATGCTGGAAACGAATACTCAATTCAAAGTACTGACCTTTTGATATACTGCATTAAAGTCTAAGTGATCAACTGAATTGAAAAGGCCTATATTTCCATCTATAAATAGGATTGTCAGACTTAACCAATAAAAGTACAGGGTGTCCAGTTAAATTTATATGTCAGATAAACAACGAATATTGTTTTTTAATATAAGTGTGTCCCAAATATTGCCTGACAACCTAGCTATAAAATCACACTGCCTCATATTTCAGATTAATTGTATGTTGGTGAAGATGTTAGATTCTTAATGTTGGTGTTATCAAGGGTGAAAAAGGAAAGGCTATCACTAGAATGTGTTCAAAAGGTGGGGAGGGGAAGATGAAAACCGAAGGTGTCATACTGGGCTATTTTAAAAGCATGCTTTCCCGTGAGCGAGTGCCGATGGAGGAGGACTGAAATTCAGCCTGTCATAAATTCTGCAGAGCTACCAGCGATCAGCAAGGATAGAATCTGAAGGGAAGGTCGGGTAGAAGCCGCTTCATCCATATTACCTAAAGCACACACAGCTCTGCCATTCAGGACAGCAAAGACAACAGCAAAGGAGGAGAGGACCAAACCTTGGGAGCCTCATCAAATTGCCTTTAGGAAAAAGCTCCCATCAGCCCCAACAGCTCTTTTTATTTTATGTGCGTGTTGTGCTGGTTTAGTTCATAAAATAGAGGTGAACATGTTCAATGCACTAAGTGGTCTGTCTTCATAACATCCCATTGCTGGTGAAGTAACTCACCATTTTTCTTGGAAAGGACATGGGGTTGCTGTGTTCATGTGTGCCTGAGCTTAAGAGTCTCCATTGATGACCTTTTTACCCACTAAGCATTTAGATGCTACCTGGCAGTTAGGCCCGAAAATACTAAACAGCCCACCGTTGCCATAGAAACAAGATGCTATCCCAGTTCGATGCAGCTGCCATCTTATTTTCTCTTTCACTGTGAGGCGTTCTGATAGAACGAGTGCTGATAAAATAGAGCAATCCCCCCTTCTCCCCAACACTCACCCACCTTGGAAAGTACACTTCAAATCTTGCACAGGTAACTCATTAACACATCCCTCAGCTTACTGGGAGCCTAGAACTATGGAAATTACTTGATTTCCTGGTCTTCTAACCAGAGAAAAACTGGGAAGCCCCTGCTCCAACATCCTTCTCTTCCCTCTAAACTGCAATGATGCACTTGCCCTATTTCCCAAATGGGAGCATATCCTTTGTACCCAGGGGAGGCTCAGCTTTGACAGTCCTGGAAAATGCAACTTAAAGTATTTGCAGTCACTCTGCAGCTCTGTACCCTGCAGGAGAGGGGGTGTGGTCTCTTCTGACTCCTGGAATTCCCTATGGTGGTGAGCAGAATGCTGAGCACACAGGCAGGGTATGATGAATTCTTGCAGCTCCTTGTCCAAGCTTGAGGGATGCAGTTATTGGCCATGGTCCCACACTGCTGCCTTTTCCATTTTGGGCATTGATGACATCCTCAGGGGAATGTGATTGTGGGGAAGGTGCTCAGCAAAGATGGGAAGGGGGGTGGGAAATAGTATTTTCTAGAAGCAAGGCTTCTGTTGTGTTTCTCCACAGTTGGGGAATAGATTAAATCCTAGGGCTTTGAAGCTCTGGCTTGAAGAATTGGATTTAGCAACAAAGGACTTTGAAAGCTGAGATGGTTTAGAGCAATGGTGTGTGTGGTTTTTTTTGACCACTGTAACAAATGGCCACAAATAGTGGCTTATAAAACATCACAAAACCATTCTTTTGCTATTGTAAAGGTTAAAAATCCAAAATCTGTCTCACTGGGCTAAAGTCAAGATGTCAGTAGGGCTGGGTCCTCCTGCAGGTTCTAGGCGAGCATCTCTTTCCTTGTCTTTTCCCATGTCTAGTACCCACCTGCATTCAACGTGATTACATTTTTCAAAGGGGTCTTAAGGACCAAACTCCAAGCCTGAGACACCTATGCATGAAAACTGGAGGAGGAAACTGGAAGCTCTCCCCAGATAACCCAGGCTAATCTTCCCATCTCCAGACTTTTAATTTAACTACATCTGTAACCTCTCTTTTGCCATATCAGGTAATGTTCATAGGTTCCAGGGATTGGGGCCTAGATATCTTTGGGGTCCACCATGCAATCTACCACAATCTCCAAACTTGGATGATCATCAGAATTGCTGGGGAAGTTTTTCAAAAATAGAGATTCCCAGGCTCTGCACTAGAATGATCCTGTTAGAATTTCTTACTGTGGGTGGGGGCCTGAAATGCTCTTTGTGAGACTCTACATTGATTCCGTTGAACACTTCCATTCAGAGCATCTTCAGGCTCTTTCCCAAATGCATGCCCATGAGGACTTAGTACCACGGTGACTGAGTCCTTCAGGGTCAATAAGCGTGTGACACAGGATTGAAAAATGTCTTTGTTTGGAAGCTGGGGAAGTCACACCATCCTCTTTGGCTCACGACACTCCCACAGAAAAGTGTTGACAAATGATCGTGTCATGTGACTTGGGCCTAGCAACTCTTCCATTTCATAGTAAAAATACCAAATTGGTTGCTAATGCCTCCCTTGACCTTCAACCATATGAAACATGTATTTTGATATCTTAGATCAGCTGTTGTTCCTTTTCCTTATGGGGACTTTCCCACTTACTGCCTCAGAACATTCTCTCCCTTCCTAGATGCTTCCAGAACTCTCCAAGTTGCCTATTCTGCTTGCTTCAAGAAAAACAGCTGCAGTCGGAGGAAAAATACTATATAGAATCTTTAGAAAAACTGTAAATATTTCATCGTTTCTTACTAAACATACATTATTTACTTGGAATGTAAATATTTTATGACCTGCAACTGGTAATTTTGGAATATATTGGTCTGTTTGGAGAATTGCAGTTCAGTTAAAAATCCTACACAGCACACCCAGCTTCCCTGTAGTTTGCACAACCCTTTAAAAAGCATTTAACTCTCGGAGTTAAGGGCGTAATGGAACCTGCTTGTCAAAGGGGCCTTGTGAACCAAATACTGAACCTGAGAGAACATGTTTAAACTCTAACAGCCCAGGACTTCCCTGGACCTCAGAATGACAACGTGATACAGTTATGGGGCTGAGTGGATCTCACGTCATCCAGTACAGAGAAGGGTAGACATGCTCACAACCGGCTGATCGGAACGTTTACAATTTGGTAGGGAGTGGAATCTGCACAGAATTCTACCCCCCACACAAAGGCAGGAAAAGTCCTCCGCTTTAGAAGTATTCAGAGCTGTGTCTAGGACAAGAAAGTCCTTTCATTAAATCAAAGGGGCTGTGTGTCAGAACATTTAAGCCAGATTTTTTGATATAAACCTAAACCGTTTAGGAGATTTTATTTTTTAAAAGATCCCAGGGACTCTCCACAATAGAGGTCATAGGAGCCGCCATCTTTCTAAATTACAGCCCGTTTCAGAGGTTGGCAGAGATCCAGGAGGTTGCATTATTTTAAATTGCCTGTCAAAAACTGTCAAAACACTGCCATTATCAAAAAGTGGTCCTTTTAAATAAATTTCTCACTCTTTTCTGTGAAATTTTACTGGCATCGAGCCTTAATATCATAGCTTATAGGTATAGTAAGTGAAAGCCTTTCAAGGAAGAAGTAGGGAAAGAAATTCTGGGCATACCACAACATACAGCAGTTCCGGGCAGAAAACTGAGTCCAGTTTGGAAATGCTATCTCCCCCAAAGTAATAGCCATTGCTGATCTACATGTGAAATAGTACCCCAAAAATACAGGATTTTGAGTCTTAATAGTATGACTTTTCCCTGCACTTTACTTTCGGAATGAATCTTATAGTTAATTGCTAAGGCCCCACCCTTCCCTTTTTTCCCTCTGTCTATAACAAAATGCAAAATGTTGTACCTAGCAGATTATTGATGCCTGTTCTTTTCATTTCATAAAAGTGGAGATGGACACCCAGGTAGCTGCCTGATATACCCAAGACTTTTTGAAGATCTAGACCTGATTCAGGTACTCTTTTTTTTTTTTTAAAGATTTTATTTCATTATTTTTAGAAAGGGGGGAAGGGAGAGAGGCAGAGAGGAGAGAGACATCAATGTATGGTTGCATTTCACCTGCCTCTAGCCACAGACCTGGCTGGAGACCTGGTTTGCAACCTGGTCATGTGCCCTGGCTGGGGAATCGAACCTGCGACCTTTGGGTTCGCAGGCCTGCACCTTATCCACTGTGCCACCAGCCAGGGCTCAGGTACTCTTTTTAAAATATACATTCCAGCTCTCTTTCAACTTGGAAATCCAGCTTCTTTATCTTCTCTCTCTTACTTTAGACTTGATCCAATGGAATTTACCTGCTTGGATTAGAAAACTCAACCTGTGAAAGAGGCATCCTTGCCACCTTAATTCTATTGAATATAGACCTTGATGTTAAAACTTCAATTCTAGCGAAGACTTTCAACAATTCTATTTAAGACCCTTTATCTTTCAAACAGTATAAGATGACAAAATATTTTAGAGAGGCTGTTCTTATTTTCAGTCATTGCAACTCTGGCAATGAATTAGGAAATCAACAGGGTAATTCAGTCCTACAATCATCGTGACAGTAGTATTTGTCAACAACTAGTTTTCAGAAGAAATGGGACTCAAAGAAAAATACACGGCTCCCAAATTCAGAAGCTAAGGCACACAGAAATATGTCTTTAAACTATCAGTAGCATACTCTAGAGACAATCTAACGTACAGGTGAATTCTTTTAACAGAAAGGCAATGTAGCATAAAGATATTTCAAAATAGACCAGCATCTATGGAGGGTGCCCTACGAACTGGTGCTTGATTTCATTACCAAGCGGCTCAAACTCTTCAGCTACCATAAAATACAAATTCCCGTCAGCTCATTCTCTGGACTTTGGTATCTCTGTGACCAAACTTCTCTGTAGTGAATGACTTTGTTTTAACCCACAAAGAAGACATTTTCATTTTGTCTAAGATGTTCCTAAAAGACCCTTCAGTCTAGTTTTCATGGTGCACCCTATTCTATGTTCCACAGCAAACTCTAGGGTTTGGTGGTCTTCTCTTTAAAATGACTGGCAAGCCATGATTAACTTACTGCTAACAAAGACAACCCCAAGGTCTTTCAATGGAGGATTCCATAAGATCCTTGGCCCCCCAAGAGAGCCTTTTGTTGAGTACTTTTTGTACTTTACCATCCTGTTATAAGAAAGGTACTTTAAAAAACAAAAAACAATGATCTATCCAAAAATAATGTGGGGAACTGCGTTCTACAGTTTCCCCGGAGACTCACAATGCACATGAGTTGATTAAAGGTTCCGAGACATCCTGCAATAAAGAAACCCCATGGTTTCACAAAACACTCCCCAATGTATTCGGCCATGACCCTTTCCCATGAGGCCTACTTAGCCATGTTAGGGTCAATTATATTCTGCACTATACAATTTGTGGTTCTAAGCCTGGTATGGATTTCTGTTATAGGCCGCTCAGCTCCTCTCTGGCTTGGAGTTCTAAAAGTTGGGATTCTGGTGTAAGCTAGCATTTTTGTAATCTGTTGTTCACCAGGGATAGAGGACATGAGTGTATGTTTTGAACAGAGTTAATCACCTCTGATTATTTTTGCTGCCGAACCACAGATGCTTTTGATGATGAACATTTACTAGGCACTTACAACATGTAGAGGCACTATTCTTAGTACTTTAATCCTGTACATTTTCTATGTCTGTATAATCCTATACAGACCTATACATTTTCTTTCTTTTCCAGATAGGAAAACAGTGGCACAGCAAGGCTGAGATTACGTTACTTGTAGGGGTTACAAACAAGTAAGTAGGATTCAAATGTAAGCCATCTGGTCCCCAAATCCCTATTTTTTAATCCATGTGTTTACAAAATGACGTACACACCCCCACATACTGGTGTTTACAATGCATAGCTGGGCCAATTGATGCACATCTATTTTCATAAATACCTAAGTATGATCAATATTTCCTTATGGCTCCTCAGCCTGGGAATAAAAATCAGATTACAAAAAAGGTAGCACAATGATACCTCGCTTTCAAGGCGATAGCTACTTTTGGAAATAATATATTATGTCACGGTGCTTCCACATGAGATTATGCTTAAGCTATTTAAGAAGAAATGATAGAAGCAATTCTCTTTAAATTAATGATTTTCAGACACTAATAAAGGCATCTTACATCTGCTATCTCATTTGATATGACAATTCTGTGGGGAAATGGAATAATTATAATCATTTTCTCTTGATTTATAGATCAAGCAATTGAGGTTCTGATATGTTCAAATATGCACATGAGAGACCTGGTTCTAGCTCAAAAGCCCCCACTTTTGATGGACTTTTTTGAACTAAGAAGCCTTAAAATGTAGAACTTCTTTGTTCAATTACAGATATTCTCTAAACTTTGAACTTTTTTCTAAAGAAGGTGGGAAGTCATTATGGACATAGCCAAAAATCATGACAACATCACTTGATAACTTGGCCTGAGATGCCAGTATTTAATTATGACTAGGAATCATGGTTTTCACATTCTGCAGAGTCATGTTTATCTGATTTACGTTGGATCAGAATCCAACGTATCTATTATGGTGATGTTTTTAATTTTTTTCTCGAATTTCATTGTGAATGCAAATCATAGTGTGGCCCATTACTGTTATCCCAAATTCACGTTGCTCTTGTTCTGACTTGTAACTCCTTTTTTGTTCTTAATTATCATTCAAAAATAATTGATGACCATAAGGAACCATATCCTGTAACTGTTCAGCTATGTCGATAAATCACACACAGCCAACACACCCCTTTGGTGGACATATCCAGGTAAAAGTAAATCTGAACATCAGGTTTGTGAATGAAGTCATGAAAAAATCTGCCCACACAGTGTGTCTCTTTCACATGTTCATTTTCAATCTGCCTGCAATTGCGCATACTTTCTTCCTTGTATATTAAATGAGACAAATTATAATGTTTCAAAGCAGTTAACTACAAAAGTTAAGATACAAAAAAGGTCTATTTAAATAAAGCCATCTGAAAATTTTGCCAGGACTTGTTTCCACTCAAATTCACTATTTCCACTGTAACCCATGCTTAGGCTCCCTTCTGCCTTGTAAAGAGTCTATATAGCTCAAGCCAAAGGTGACACATTAACCAATTCTTAGACTCAATGTCCAGAAAGTGATATGTTGTTTTTGAAGTGTATGTTCAGATAATAGGAGGGTAAAAAGCACTGAAAGTCATCCCTTAGTCCTCTGGTGACAGCTAGCATGGATCAATGTCTTAACAATGGTTCCCAAATCGTATTAATGTAACACCTTCCTGAAGAGATGAACATGTGACATAGATGGTACCAGATTTGAAAATTTTTAAAAAATCCTTACCTGAGGATATATTTATTGAGAGAGAGAGAGAGAGAGAGAGAGAGAGAGAGAGAGAGAGAGAGAGAGAAATCGGTTTCCTCTTATAGGCACCTAATTGGGGATTGAACTTGCAACCTAGGTATGTGCCCCGCTTGATTAAGAATTGAACCCATAACCTTTTGGTGAACCCGCCAACTAACTGAGCCACCCGGCTGGGACAAGATTAGCATCTGGATGTAATGTTTGCTTCTGTGGTTATTACCACTTCTGAAGCAATATATTTTTTTTTTTGTAATTCCATTATGCTGTGGATTTCGAGATAATATTGTGTGCCATGTATTATGTAAATTTTTTTCATGGATTGTCCCTGCTCGTGCCCAAAATATCTCTATGATGTAGATATTCCTAGTATCCCCATTTTAAAACTGAGGTCTAGAGAAGTTTAGAAACTTGTCCAAAGCCACATAGTCAATTGTGGTGAGCAAAGTCCAACTGAGGTCAGCTCAGTTTCTGCTCATTTGTGGTACATTTTGCGAAGTTCAAGTGAGAATTTCTCCCTTCTTCAGATTTCTGCCAACACTTTCACCGAAGGCTTGCTTCCACATAAATGTGTCCTCTCTTTCCTTGCAAGGTAAAATTTTAATGCTGTTTAAGCTTCCAAAGATGTGCTGAATGCTAATATGATAC
The DNA here is from genome assembly GCA_004026585.1 of Noctilio leporinus. Classification (NCBI taxonomy): domain Eukaryota; kingdom Metazoa; phylum Chordata; class Mammalia; order Chiroptera; family Noctilionidae; genus Noctilio; species Noctilio leporinus. Next base: position 216,673 of record PVIW01001842.1, read on the forward strand.
CTGGGCATTTGGGCAAACAGGCTAACAGAAGAGAGATCAGGAGGCTCAATCCCCAGATTGCACTTTATTTTGATTTTGATGTTAGTAAATTCTTGAAAAATTCTTTGAATAGTTATCGCTCTCTTACTACTACTCTTTGTTAAGTTTTCACAAGGCATCAAGAGCATGTAGACACTTGGTTTTTGCTCAGCAGATTTGCTCTCTGAAGTGAATTTCTCCCCACCTGCCATACCTCCCAAAACAAACAAACAAAAACAAACAAACAAAAAAAGGAAGTGGGAAAAGTGGAGAGAGAGAGAGAGACAGAGGAGAAAGGTTTTTGTTTTCCTTTCTTATAAAGCTAGTTTTCCCCAGTTGAATTCAGGTGCTCTGGCTTTTCTCTATTCTGTCTAAAATAATTCTGCCATCACTTAATATTGTATGGTCTCTGGAATCAAGTCTTTTCTTGTAATAGTGCTTCAGTGGTCTGATTTCCACAGCGAGGAGAAAAGGGTGGATTGGGGCAGCTTTGTCAATAATTGCTTCCATCTTCCCCCTTGGGCTTCCCGTAGAAACTTGGCCAGTGACTGTGAAAAGGATGTCGGATTGATTTCACCCTCCCTGTTGCTGTTTCCTCTGCCCAAAATGCTGTTCTCCTCCTTCCAAGTTGTCACCCTCCCTCTCATTCTTCAAGCCAGATGTCACCTCCCTTGGGGTACTCTACTGACATCCCTCTCCCTCCACTTCCCTGATTACTGCTCACTCCTTCCATCTCTGACAAAATTCACCACCTGTTACATTTTGTTATACCACCTTTTAACACTAATCATGTCGTGTTCATTAGCTATTTGGGTTTTTTTCCCCTCCTAAAAACCTGTGACTTTTCTGAAGTTAGGAATTAAAAAAAAAAAATCTCTCTTTAATGCCTGGTAGGTCAGAGGTATGCAGTACATCTTTATTTGACCAAATTTGCACCAGAAATAAACATTCGCCCCCCTTAGTCATATTCCAAGGGAAGGAAACTTTCCTCATGTTGATGCCTCCCCTCATTTCCTGCAGTAAATACCAGCTTCATTACTCCATGGCTGGCACCATACCCATGTTCAGGAGCCTAAGCACATGCATAGAAGTTTTCAGTAATACATTTTTGTTGAGGCGGAGCCTCAGGTGGAAACAAGCCATCCTTGCCTCCTTCAGCTACCAGTGACAGATTTCCATACTGGTATTATGTCAACTGGCTTTATGGATTTCAACTGAATCAGAAAACTGAGATGAAAGAAAATCATATTTTCCTTTGCAGTGATTTCAGTCATTGAGGCAGAGTCTGTTTCTTATTTGTAGGTGGTGGAACCCTTTCTTTGGAAGCTTCCTTCACGCCAAATTCACATGTCATTGGGGGAGGGGGTTGTCCATCAAGATATGCTCCTGCTCTCCTGGGATGGGCATGTCCTGGGCCCACCAGAATACTCATCTCCCTGGGCACAGTGATTGGCCAGATTGGGGGTGGGCATGTACCTTAGCAGGACCAACTGGTGGTGTTTCTAAGTTTGATATGGATTAGAAAGGGTCCCGCAGTGGGGAGAGATGAAAGGGAGAATGGAAAAAAAAAAAAAAAAAAGACAGACAGATAGAGACTCTTGTCCTGTGAAATCATCATGGAAGCCCATGAGCTGGACCGATGAGAGAGGACAGAGTTGGGAATACACGTGGAGAGAGGTTTGACAGCACATGTTACAGGGTCAGAGATCCAGAAGAGTGCTCTGGGCCTCAGTGCACTGACCTATAAAAAGCAGTGTAAAGATTTTTCACCACTTTACCCTGGAGCACCTGAAAAAAAAAATTGCCCTCCAGGCTGCACCAGCTCTCAGCAGCCTTGACTACTGGGCCCTCCACATGGTTTCAGCCAGTTTGGGGATGAATCCACTGCAGAGCATGTAAGACTGAGAGATGGAGAGAAGCAGACATCCTCTGATAGCATCATTTGAACCCCTGGCTCCTTCCTCATTTAAACTCTCTAATAACACGGAACAATAAATTACCTTTTTGGCCTAAGCTTGCTGGAGTTTGGTTTCTGTCCCTTGCAACCGGGAGAGTTCTGACCAATTCATTTTTTCTAATCCACACATCTGCTTCCCATTTCCAGGTTACGGAAAGAGCACTTCAGGTGCGGTGATGCAGGACCACTGACTCTATTTCTTAGCTGCTTTGGGGAGGATGTTGCCTAACAATGATTTTAAACAAGTGCACAGGTTGAGTGAGGTCACATTTAGACTCTGGGAGAACGTATCTCACCTGTACATCCGAAGTTGGCTCCTGATAAAATGTCTTGCCTACGTGAATACGCACGGGGTCCCTCAAGAGTGATTTCTTTGCCTGTTGGAGTTTCCATTAAGAGCTGTCACTGCCTATGGAGTCTGCCCAAATGTGCACTTCTAACAGAGGGAGAGTTTATATTCTAACTAGACAGCTCAGTGCTTTTCAAACTACAATAAAGGTGCTTGGTATGAAAGGTTGGATGTTAATGAGATCCCTCTTAGTTTGCATTTTTTTTTTCTTTATAACCTAAAAAAAGCAAATAAAACCCCAAACCTTAGTAATTTAAAATGACCATTGGCCAGTCAACCAACCCTCACATTTTCAATTTTCTTCTAATGTATCACGTCTCTATTGAGGGGAATGATTAGAGCTGCCCGAGAAAGTATTGTTTGATGTCTGTAAGCGCAGTCAGCAATCAATAATTTGAAATTTGTACCATTTGTACCTTTAAATCCTGGCACATCATTTTTTATTTCATTCAATCTGCTTACCGTTGAAGAAAAAAGATTTTGAACCATTGCCACAGAGCACATTTATGTGTGAAACAGGGTTCATTTATACAGCAGGAAGTATGTCATTTTGACATTTATTTGCAATATTAATTGTATATATTGATTCCAGTTTTTCAGAAATTGTGAATTTATTATAAATACTGCCTGCCACCAATGACCTTATTTTAGTGAGATGATTCTTCTGCAGAACTTGAAAACATTTTGGAGTCAAGTCATGGATTTTTAAACTCAGAACAACAACATATGCTGTAATATTAAATTAAAATCCTATAATCAGATGTTAGCTCAAGAACAAACGCAAGCAGAAAATGCATTTTAAAACACGCTGTCTCTTAGCTGTTAGATTAAGAACAAATGACCTTTGGTGATGAGCTCTTCTTACTCATCATTGTAACTCACTTCTTGTATTTGATCTTGACCCAAGTACAAGTGTAGTGTGAAAAGTTGTCTTTAGCCATTTCTCCATGTCATCGGTGTTGGCAGTTAGTGATCATCAGAGCAGCTGACCTCGAAAGCATTCTCTGCACACCCTGGATATGCCATCCCACTCACGTCACACAGGAAGCGGTGTTGGGAGTAGCTGAGTGGTGCCCCTTACAAAGAACACCAGAGTTCAGCACATCTGGGGAGAAGAGAAATTCACATTCAGGCTCTGGGAGAGCGCATCTCACCTGTACATCAGATTCTTGCCGCCCAAGAATCCTGGGAGGAGCATCGTTGGAAAAAGAAGGGAGACTTCAGACTCCTCAAGCTGTTAGAAGGGATTCAGAATTTGGGCTGGGCAGGCAGGCGTCTCCCTGAAGGACTGCTGCCAGAACGGGAGGCACACTCTTCACAGAGGATAATTACCTTCCGGGAGATACAGTGAAACTGGATTCTGCCCTTTCCCTCACTCAAAATTTAGGTCAGTTACTGTATCTTGCGGGCACGATCATTTAATAAAAATTACATCAAGCGATTTGGCTTGCATTTTGATCAATCCCCTCTGGTGGAATGACGTGATAGGCGCTGCAGAAGGGACGGGGGTGGGGAGCTGACAGACCCAACCCTCGCAGCCGGGCAGCCTCTAGCGCGGTGGCACCAGAGAGCAAAATGTATGGAACCATAAGACACTGGAGAAGGAGAGAAGTGCTGGCAGAGATGTATAGATCAAGAGCTATAAATATTTACAAGATGGAAAGACTATCTCTACCCTGGGGAATCTGAGAAGACTTGATAAAGGAGGAGGCATTTGAGTTGAATCTTAAAGGGTGGGTAAAGGGAGATGAAAGGGAGCTCATAAGGCCAAGGGACTCAAACATGCAAAAGGCAGAAAAATGCAGATGGTGTTCAGGAAACACTGTCCAGTATAGATGCATATAAATACAGAGCATAGAGAAGTGGAAGAGAAGACTGGAAAAGCGAATGGGAGCCAAACTCGGGTAAGGCAGGTCTGAAATGACAAGAACCAGAATTTGGACTTGCTTCTGCAGACCCTGGAAGACCACTAAATGTTCCGGGGTGGGAGAGCCAGGACCCTGGTTACAGTTTAGGGACATCATCCAGTATCATCATTCTTGTACAGGAGGGTGGGGTGGACGGGAGGGTGACGTCTAGGAATAAGGCAGCTGGAATGGAAAGAAGGGAAGAAAGGAGACAAGTCAGAGATAAGGCTGACAGGTCTCTGCAGCTGCCCGAGTTGGGATGCAAGAGATGAAGGGTGGGGCTGAGCCTAGGGAAGGGGAGATGATGGGAAAGGCTGACTTCCTTTCCCGATGCCTTGACTTCAAGTTTCCGGTGAGAAGAGGCCCGCAGACAGCTGGAAATGTGGTGGGAGAGCAGCTAGATGGACACTTGGGAGTCAGCCACAGGCAGGTGAGAGCTGAAGCAGATGGATGAGACCACCAAAGGCAAACCATATGGAAGGAGGGCCAGGGATGAGTGCAGAGAACTGAAAATGGAACTTTGCAGGATGGGCAAGTGCCAGAGAAATGCTTTATGGTGAGGGGGATTCACAGAATAAGAAGCTGTTGTTTGGAACGGAAGGAGACCTTAGAGATCAGTCAGTCCAACCTTTTCATTTGACAGGAAGCCAGAGGCTCAAGAAGGTGAGATGGCAGCTGGCTAACAGCTGTATTCTGGGCTATCTTTAGGCCAAATTGGGAAGCAGGAAGAGTTCATCTCCTTGTCCTCCCACCTCAGTTTCCCAGACAGGCCTCGCTTTCTTTAGTGACATTTGTGAAGATCTTTCTTGGAGATGTGGTGTCTACCATGTGGTTAGGGACTTTGGAGCCAGGCTGCCAGGATTCCAAACTTGGCCTCTCTGTTTCCTAGTTGTACGACTTTAAACAGAAGATTAAAATTTGCCAAGCCTCAGTGTCCTCAGTGGTACGTGAAGTAATAACAGTATTTCTCATAGGTAACATACGTAGAGCCCTTAGAATATAGTACCTGGCATCTAGGAATCTCTAAGTAAGCATTAGCCATTATTTTATGAAGTACTGTAAATTGGGGTCACCGGGTAACTTATTGCTGGAACTGAGGGGCACAGCCTAAGGCCAAAGGAAAAATTGCTAATACCGATGCCTCTTTCATTGAACATTTTGATATTTTCACATGAACTTAGATCTTTACATATGTTGCCTTAAAATATGACATCTTGACTACTGAGGTTTTTGGCGTCCCTTCAATTTTGCACCTTAGACTAATGCCACACCCACCTCATTCCTGTAGTTCTGGCTGTGCTGTTGAGGGGGCATGAAGGACTTTTTTTTTTTTTTTAAGATTTTTTATTTATTATTTTCAGAGAGAATGGAAGCAAGAGAGGCAGAGAGGGAGAGAGACCTCAATGCATGGTTGCCTTTCACCTGCCTCCAGCCACGGACCTGGCTGGAGACCTGGCCTGCAACCTGGCCATGTGCCCCGGCTGGGAATAGAACCAGAGATGTTCAGGTTCGTAGGCCAGCACCCTATCCACTGTGAGACCAGCCAGGACATGAAGGACTTTTAATAGCTCTGCTGGGGCAGCAGATATAAATCAGGACTGTCCCGGTCCTACTGGAATACAGGATCCCCCTCACTGTCATCTGCAGAGCCACTCTGTATGTGTCAGTGTTTGTGTCCATGTGAATACATGTGTATGTATGTGTGTGTCTGATCTCCCGTCGGTGCACACACTAGCTTTCCCACTGCTGTGACCCCAGGACCAATTGGAAACCATGTAGGAAATTCAGGTGTGTTCCACAAAAGGTCCCTGGAGTTGGCACCTGAGTCCCAAGCCCCGGCCTCCCTGAAGCTGTTACCCTGTAAGGTTGTGGCCTCAAACTTTGATCATTATGTCCCTGAGAACCTACCTCTAGGCCCAATGATTAGACCAATCTCACGGGGCAAAAGTGACCAGCAGTTTAATGCCTTACTGTTTCCTGGAGTATTCGCAAAATTTGAGGAATAATGTTAGAACCTGCCTCATAAGATTAAATGAAATTAATGTATGTAAACTATATAATAAAGTGTGTAGACACGGTAGATACTCAATAAATGGTGGTACCTGTTACTACTATTTCATGGCAAGTAATTATATAATACCTAATAGGTGGGTATTATTGCTATAGTTAAACTGTGAAACTGTTGGTAGGTGACAGTGTTTGACCTACAAAACTAGCAATCTCATATGGGTTGGCCTACTATTACTATTAGTACGGTAATTAGCATGTTAGATTGAACCACATTAAACGACCGTTTGGGAGATCAAAAATGGTCAAGTGTTTGTCATTTCATCTAATTCGAACTAATAAACACGGTATATTGTGGGCAACATTGAATGAATGCAAAAGGCTGAGTAATTAACAATTCTTATTTTGGGTAATGACTTCACATGGACAACTGCTTGCTTTATGAATTCGAAAACTCTTACTAATTATATGTTTTACAATTATCAGCATAGCATCATTACGTTTGTTCCACTGTGTTCCACGAACGTTTATGGATCCTCCCCCGTATGCCAGCCATTGAGAGATGACCAAAAGGACAAGGTGTCAGCCTGGTGTAGGTTTTCCCCAGGTTATGCCCTTTGGGAGCTAAAATTACTGTCAAGCATTTTCCTGTGTTGCTAATTCCTGAATTTCAAAAAAAAGAAAAAGAAAGCAGCAACTTTTTTCACAGCGCCAGTGGACTTATCAGGAATGATGTACGAGTTGGGGTCGGATGGTGGAGAAGCTGTTGCATTTCCTGCCTTATTCCCAGTTCCGTGGGATACAGCCCAGAGCAAGCTGGGAGGGAGCTTACACACTTGATTGTGATTTGCTGACACACACTGTGACCCCTTCTGCTCAGGCTGCCTGATGTCTCCAGGAGAAGACAGGGTTTAGAAATGGACACGCTTTATACTTTCCAGAAACAATGTGGTTTAAGTGACTATTTGCGGGCCAGCATGAACTTTTCATTTGTGTGTTCAGAAAGAACTGGAGAAGTCTGCAAAATTTTCCCCTGCTTTTCCAACGCCTCTCTGAGATCCCAGTGCTGACTTCTCAGCCTACCTCCATTTTGCTCATTCCCTCTTTTACACACACACACACACACACACACACACAATTGGCCTCATCTAAAGTCTACTGAAAATGAAGTGTTCTGGTTAAAAGTGGGCCAAACACCCGAGAATCATCAGGTAGTAGAGTGAAATGCAGGGGGAAACCAGGTACCAAGAATCTGTAAAATAAACAGATTTAAGTGTTTTCCTGAACTCCCATTAAAATCAGCAAAGCAATGACTGGGCCCTGATGAACTCTTAGAACTAGCACATGGGAGATAAACAGGTAAATGTGAGCTTCAATATAAACCACTTTGATTGCAGGGTAGTTTCCCCCTGAAAATGGTCAAATGTGAAAATAGTGTTTAGAAAAGATTACTTCAGAAGTAGAGGTTTTGATATCACTTAAAACAATATTTTGAGATTCAATCTGTTTTACTGATTGCTTTATTTAGTAGCTATATTTTTTTTTCTCTTTTTAGTAATGGGAACATTGAAGATCCCCTCTCTTAGCAAATGTCGCGTGTACAGTACAGTATTAATGACTGTAGTCATCTATTGCTTATTAGTCCTCCAGAACTTATGAACCTGCATAACTGAAAGTTTGTATGTTCTGATCAACGTCTCCCCATTTTTCTCACCCTCCAGTCCTCTGTAACCACCATGCTACGGTTTGTTTCTATAAACTTCAATTTTTAAGTTTCCACATGTAACTGACATCATGCAGTATTAGCAAAACATCTTTTAGGTCCATCCCTTTCGTTACAAATGACAGGATTTCCTTCTTTTTAAAGGCTGAGTACTATTTCACTACGTATGACCGTTCTTGATTCATCCTCCCCTTCCCTCTGGAATAGAAGGGAAAGAGTCTTTCAAACTTTGAGGTAAAACTTGCTCTCTTTCCTTTCCCTCTGTGCTGCCCCTGTCCCTGGTGGAAGCACTGATCACGGGCCAGTCTTAGCCACTGGATTCTTGGCTGCATGGACAACACAGTCCATCTGTCTGTCTGTTCTCTCACACTCGGTAACTCACTCTGACCTGCCCCTCTATTCCATGCAGCGTGGGGTCCTCAACTTCTCTCTACCTGCTGCTCGCTCTGCTCTGGGCTGTGCTTCCCCACATCTTCCTCTTCCTGTTTCTGAGAAGGGCACTATTTTGAAGGATGAGGCACAAGCTCCTTAAGGTACCACTCTTTTTTGTTTCTTAAGGGAAAGCTTTTATATGCAACATTGTGTTTCATAATTGTTTTGCTGCCTACCTTCTCTAACACACAATTTTATGCAAATCGTAACCCATATATGTTTTTTGCCAATTACTTTTCTGTGAATCATGGTCATTTATTTATTCATTCACCAAATTTCTGTTGGATCTCTATTTTATTAAGGAAATAGCCAGGACATTATGTATTGTGAGTATTCAGTGCTGTGAGTTATCAATACTGGAGCTGAGAGCTGTTTGAAGATGAATAAGAAATAGTTCCTACCTTCAAGAAACTTTCAATCTGGTAAGAAACATAGTATAAATAACAAGACAGATAATGAATCATCCAAATTAAGTAATTTAAGTGGTGGGAAAAACATTTCCTGAATTTCTTTGAGACTCCTATTTTTTTTTTTTAATCTTGGACTCAAGCATAAAAAAAAATTAAATCTCAGCAGGCACTTTTTTTTTTTTTATGACATCAGATTTTTAAAAAGTAACTTAGCATGAAAGACTTTCTCTATTCTCCCTTTCAAAGAACTACAGCTTTCTAATCAATGTGTCAAAATGTAGCATTGGTGAACTCTAGTAAATGTGAGAGTCATTCTGAAAAGTGAAAACCAAGAAATCAATGCTGATATTTCATCAATAACAAAAGGATGGATTAATTATTGAAATAAATAATGTATCAAATACTCAAAGTCATCATCAGTGATAATTCTTTATGGCTAAGTAAAAAAAAAAAAAAAATGCCATCAGCTCAGGTGCCTACAGATAGATATTTAAGTAATAATTCTTTGACATTCCCCAGGATCTTTATGGAGAAAACTTACTGATAAGTGATATATATGGATCTTGTAAAAATAATTAACACAATTATATACAGTAATAACTTCCTATAATTTTTCAGCACCTAACACAGTGCCTGGCCCATTATAAGTGAACAGATGAACGACCACATGATATTTCCTGGCACTGCACAAATATTTATTAAAGAAATGATTGATGAATAACTCTTGTTTTAGTTCCTCAACCCAGTTATGGCACCCAATTACAGTCCTTAGTGCTGATGAATGTTCTTGTGACAATTCCAGCATCGCAGTATTCCAGGTGATGGCAGTTTGCACTTCTAGGTTAAAAGGGTCATTGGTAATATTTCTGTACCTGATCAACTCTTATTCATGCTTTGAGACTCAGTTTGTATGTCAGTTTCTCAGGGACATTTTCCCTGACCCCTAGATAGCATCTTTCAAAGTCTGGCTCATGATCCACTTGTATTAAATTTACCTATTTTATTGGTCAAGGTACAGATTCCTACTTGAACAGATCCTTATACATCCATGTTCACTGCAGCATTAGTCATAATAGACAAAAGGTAGAAACAACCCCAGTATCCACCAGCAAATGAATGGATAAACAGAATATGCTCTCTGTATGCAGTGGAGTATTACTCAGCCCTGAAGAGGAAGGAAACGATGGTACATGCTACAACATGGGTGACCATTGAAGACCTTGTGCTTCTGAAGGGCAGGGGAGATGGGAAATTATTATATGGAGTTTCACAGCGGGAAAATGAAGAAAGTTCTGGAGACAGAGGGTACTGATCATGCGCAGCCATGTGAATGTATTCATGCCATTCAACAGTATGCTTAATATTACAATAGTAAATATTTTGTTATCTATACAAAAAAAAAAAAAAAAAGACCTGAACACAAGATAAAATGGCTTCCACTCTGGCCTATCACGTCGGGAAATGGAGAGAAAGAGATAAAGATGCGGTAGGAGCCTGTAAGCTCTCCGGGTGACACTGATATATAAGAAATTGAAAATATTGACACACACCACAGCACATCTCTCCTGCTTCACCCCGCTATCGCGATCTGCGTGTGCACCTTGTGCTCAGGTTTGTCATTTGATGTAAGATTTATGTGGGCGGGGCTCTGCTATCTTGGTCAATGCCCCACACCCAACATTTACCACACCACGTTGCTCAGAGTGGCGTTCATTGCACATTGATTGAGCTACTTTATTTGAACCCGAGCCTCATAGTTTTGGTTTATTAAATAAATACAATAATCATCTTGAATGGCCAACATGAAGGTTTGAGGTAATACACATGAAGAACCTCTTACCGTGCCTGATTCATGCTAAGTGTTCAATCACCCAAAGCTGTGTTATTATTATTATTATTATTATTATTGATGTTGTTTTTAGGAGGAGGAAGACAATAACTATTCAGGGCTTAGGCCAGGAGCTACATACACGGAGACCTATAGGTTCTAAGCAGGGAAAGGAACAGCTTTCAGCGTGCTGGTTTTCTATTACCCAGGAGGAAGTGGTGGGAACTTTGGGGAACTGAACTGGTAGATTCCAAATAAAGCAGGTTACCACTCCCTAGCTCATCTTGTGTGTTGGTACCATACAGGTATCCAGGCCTAGAGCTACTAGAGAAGATGACCATATGGATTTTCATCTGAATTTTCCCAAGTTTTAAAAGTCACCGAGTTATTAAATGAGTTTTAAAGCTCTTCACAAATCAAACAAAAGACATTTGTCCATGGGGCATGTGTTTGTTTCCCCTGATTCATGCCAAGGCCTAGGGTATCCCAGGCCTCTAGGACAGACCCTCCTTCTACTGCAAAGGGAACTAGTAAACTTTATTTCTGGATCTGGGAGACCATCTAGTTCAAACCAATCAAAATAGTTGGGGAAGGGGTGGTGGCAGCATTCTTCTAATTGACCTGTTGAGAATCTGGTCAGGGATGTGGAGGGCCAGGCTAGGCGTCTATGCATGCTCACGACAGTGCTGACATTTCTACCACCCCAGATGGCCAGATGATAGTTGAAGATCACATTGTATGTCTTATTCTAATGGTTTTCCAGTAGGTCTCTTGGTGAACTACTTGTTGCCTGTGCCGTTAGATTATGGGGAACAGAATTACTTCCAACAGCTAGAGGGCTCTAGCAGTCCACTTTTCAGACACAAATAAATTTGTTAGGAGAGTTCGCAATTTAAAAACGGATGACTCTTCACTGTCCTCTCTGAATAACAATAGTTTAACGTCACCTCAACATTATTTACTCCATATGCAAAATTACTAATATTCTTTGTCAAAAATAAGTTTCTTTTTTCACTGATTTTTTCCCTTCCATTAACGTTTCTTTGTCTATATGTCATGAAGCTTGTTGTTGATTTTATGTTGAAAGTGTCCTTGAAGCATGTTGATTTTATGGTGCAAGTGTTCGTCAAGTTACCTAAATAAGAAAGTAAATTTCTACTGACAGGTAAATTGTTGCAATGCCTAGTAATCATCCTAAGTGTTGAGGTTATTATATTTTAACTCAATTCTTATCTAGCGCATCTTGAAAAGAACTATATATTGATTCTGATAGGTAAGAAAAATGAGTGCTCACTCCACAAAAATTATATAATTTGACCGTTTTAGAACCAAGACAACTTTTCAGCTTTTAGGGTTGCTCAACAAAAGATGTAAGTGGAGCATCTAAAGTTCTAGCTGCTCATCATTTCTGCTAGTTTTTTTTTTTTTTTCCTGACATTTCCACTATCAAGACACTTAAATGTAATAATTTAGCCTTAATTTCCAGTTTCTCTTTCTTGTGGCCTCCATTCTCCTCTAGGTCATGTTTTAAAAGCACTTAGAGGCACTTAATGGGCAGATTTAGCAAACTCTTCATCCTGTTTCTCCAGCTCAGTCACATACAAAAGCCTGAATAAACTCTTTCCTCCGACTGCCTTCTTCCCCTAAAAATATTGATTGTGGTGGGGGTGGGGGCAAGGCAGAGGGAGATTTCTCTCCTGTGAAAGCCACACAGAAAAGAACATTTTTTTGAATTGGTTTTTTTCATATGCTAAATGCTCACTTCCTCCTCCTTATCAGCCACTTTGCTGTGCGACTGGAAATAACAGTATTTAAACAAGCACCCACACCTATTTTCAGTTTCCTGAATATCTCCAACATCGCTCTTCCCAAGTCCATGACTGCAGGAATATAAAAAATGCATTTTATTCCCAACCCTTCCTTCCCATTTGCAAACCCAAGAGAGTTTAAGGGAAATGCAGTCCACATGTTTCTGGCCATTTCTACTCAAATGCATGCATCTAAAGGTCTATTTTTTCCCTTTTCTTTGTAAAAGTGATTTGATGTCTACAAAGTTTTACAAATAAATATTGGTAACCTTTTTCTTTCTTTCTTTCTTTCTTTTTTTTTTTGTTCTAAAAAAGGGGAAGTTTCTTTGAGTAAGATTAAATTAATATAAACCCTTTAGGACTTGACTTCATGTTTAAATGTCACTTTGGTAAAGGAGGGTTCCAAACTGATTTCTAAACTATCAAATCATCTCATCCATCATCTATTTTTATCATTCCTTTATTACATCAATTCATATGTGAATATGTATCTATACATGCATATGTATTTAGATAGAAATATACTGTATTTGTTTATATACTTGCACACTTACATGAATATGAAATGCGTACATCTTTCATTCTCCATTAACTTTTGGGTACACATTTGTTTATACATGTGCACACATGTATGAACATGAATATGAGCGTGTTCGCCTTTTGTTCTTTATTACCTTTCGTGTGCCTCCCTTTTCTCTCACCATTGCTGCTGTCTTGGTTTAGGCTTCTTGTCCATCACTTCCTCAGACGTTGAAATAACCTCCCCAGTCTCCCTGCTTCCAGCCTCTCCTCTCTTCTTCTCCAAACAGCTGCAGGTTTAATCTTCTCCAGCTCAAACCCCACCCCTGGCACCCTGCACTGTGGTCACCAGTCACACTGTCTTCCCTCTCCGTATGAAATTGAGCGCCGCTCAATCTATGCCCTGAAACGCTGGTTCCCCAGGGTGCGAATAGGCTTTAGGTTTTCAGATAGTTAAATAAATTGGGAAAAAATGAATCATCTCCCCCTCAATTTATATGTCGAAGTCCTAATCCCCAGTGTTTCAGAATACGCTTTTATTTGAAAATAAGGTCTTTATGAGGTAATCAGTTAAAATGAGGTCAACAGGGCGGTTCCTGGTCCAACACAATTAATGTCCCTTAAAAAGGGAAAATTTGGACACACACACACACACACACACACACACACACATGCATGGCCATGTGGATATGAAGGCAGAGCTCAGGAACGCCAAAGATGGCCAGCAAACCATGAGAAGAAGGACAGAGGCATGGAATAGATTCTCCCTCACAGTCTTAGAAGGAACAAATCGTGCAAAAAACTGAATGTTGGACTTTTAGAATCCAGAACCACGAGGCAAAACATTTCTGTTTCTAAACTCATCCAGCTCGTGGCACTGTTATGAGAACCCTAAGGAATTATTACAGAATTAAACAGGCAGCTTATTTCAGGGCAATTGTTTTAGAGGTTTTCATATACTAATGCACACTGGGAACCTTCAAAATAGGATAGAATATTTCAAAACATTTAACAGCAAGAACTGTTTCACTCAGTGCATTCCCTGGGGATTGGTATTCTGAAGGACACATTTTGGGAACTGCTGACCTCGTACTTTGAACTCATCTAAGGTTGAAGGAACTGACAGCCATTTAACATTCCTGGGACATTTTCCTGCAGAAAGTGAATCTGTAATTGGTAGAGTTTTAGGCCCGGTGAAGAGTTGATTGAAAAGCTGCCAGTGGTTAGAGAGCAACCCTTTGAGATGGCAAGTTGTTCCCTTCTTTAGTCTCTTAGGATCACCTTGACATGGGATCATTTGTATTATTTGTGGGGCCTGATGCAAGGTGGAAATTCAAGGTCCTTTGTTCATAAATAATGGCAGAGCATTACAATAATCCCAGAGCCCTTCTAAGCCTGGGGTGCTACATGATTGCATCCAGTTTCATGTTCAGGAGGCTACTCCTGCCTCGACCCACCCAACATAATTTTTAACAATGTCATACTGCTGTCTGTTCATTTCATGAAATATGTTTAGAACATTTCGGTGCTGGAGGTCCTCAAGACCACCCCCACATTCAATGCAAGACTCAGCCTCTAGCTGTGGTCATGGTTATGATTCATGACAGTGAAAAGAGAGATAAGAAATATTAGAGAGGGAAAAGGCATATGAGGCCAAGTTTAAAAACCAGGCAGGTGTGAGTTTCCAACAGTCCCCTCCCAGGGGAGCCACACAGGACCTGCTTCATTTTCCCAGCAAGGAGCTGTGACAACTTGTGAAATGTTATCTACTAGAGAAGCTCTCTATTGGGGGGCTGGTCATACAGTCACCCCTCTTCTTAGCATGACTCAAAATTCTAGATACCCAGAAGAAAAGTGTTTAACATAAGCCATATTGCTTTCACAGATCATTTGGGCACAGTGAGCTGTTCTTATTAGGAAATGGTGGGAACCTCCTAAAAGGCAAGTTCCCAGACTCCAGCCAGGGCCAACCTTGTCAGCAGGCCTTCCCACGGATCATGGTTTCAGGCCTGCTGTGTTAACTCATTTCTGCACAGTTCCAATGACGTGTTTCTGAAAACTCATTAGATTTTGCTGATATGTGTTTTACACTAACAGGGAATAGTGAGTGAATTTAAGTGCAAATCAGCTTCCCTGAACACCCTCTACAACTCATGCTGGGTGGATTTCTTCTGTCCAACAGTTTAAGCGAATTCCTCTAAGGAGCCTTTCAAAGATGGCGCATGGTCTTAGCCATCGGGTGAAGAAACCTTCTGTCTCTTCTTTTACAACTTGCTTAGGTATGAGGTGGATGTGAAAATGTATTATACCGTTTTTTAGAAGCTGTACACTCAAGCATTTGGGTACTGTTACACATGCTGAGGTCTTCCCCTATAGAACAATCCCTGACCAGTTTCCGGAAGTGAGTCTCTTTTAGGGGGCTCGATGCCCATCGATGTATTCTCGGCTACCATGTCAGGGATTCAAGAAGCCCTTTGTTTTTCCAACCAAGGAACCAAAAAAGTCAGTCATGCTAACGTGGAATTGATCATAACCGCTTCTGAGTTGACGCCCCCAATTATATTGATGTTTTGGTAATAATTCTATTATTATATAGAATTATTATATAGGGACAGTAATTCTATCAATGCTTTAAAGATGGGCCCACAGACACCAGCCAGCAAGGCAGGAAATCATTTTGCTAGGATAAGGGACTGTTCTGTGGTTGCTGATTCACTGTAGAATTGGTAGCCTTTAACAAAGTCTTAGTTTCTTCATTGGAAGGCTGAGCTGACTTGACATTCTCAACCATTCCTTAGTTGTCATAGGAATTATGGTGAGAATAACTCAGGTTACACCAACGGTCCCCTAATATTTTGGAGAGACAACTAGGGGTTAGAGTATGGGGTAACTCTTCAAATCCAGATTTCTGCTTGTCCAGATTGTATTTGGTCTTGATCAATCCACACAAGCTCACTACCTTCATAATTAGTAGAAGACTTACCAGTCATGTAAAAAGATAAATCTGTATTTACAATTTGTCAAGCCCATGTGCTAGAGGATGTAAAATATAAAAATTTTACTTTTGCCCTTTGGAATATCATGACCTTGAATAGACAGAGTGGGCTATGGGAAGGGACATAGGACTTAGAACTTGGCTCCCTGACTGAGGAAGAGGATGGCCTTGTCTAGTCACTAGTCAGCTCCGAGCTTCAGTTTCCTCGTCTGTTCAATGGAGAAAATAACTTCTCTCCTTTGTCACGGAGTCAGTAGGAGGATCAAATCATGTAACTGAATTCATATGGAAGAGGCTGGAAGCTATAAATTGAATGTAGGTGTTCGTGTGTGTGCAGGCGCTCACTTGAAAAATAGGGGTAAGTGATAGCGTTTAAGAAAACCTGCACATTTAATGAATGATGGCAATAACCCAACCCCATTATGGGGAGCGGTTACTGTCATCGTCTGCATCACTGATGGCACAATTAACTTAATTAACACGTACCTCTGTGGCAAGTCTGCTGAAATGACACTTTTCCTTTTCGCATGCGCCTGTCTTGCCAGCAAGGCATCGCCAAGTCTGGCATCTTCCACTTAGGGAGGCCAGGGTGTTAAAGGGCTTTGAGTGGGTCTGCAGGAAACGGAATTCCAGAATATCCCTCTCGTTAACAGGGCCAATTACCTGCTAATAGTAGAAACTTCAACAAAGTCTTGTAGAATAGGGCAGGGACCAATGCACCTTACTCTGGAGGTATGTTGGGGTGAAATGGTTGTCACCCCCATAAAGAGGCCATTCTCACCAAATCCAGAGAGACTTCCCAAAAGGATGGCGTCCTGTTTAGCACCAGGTCCTAACCAAGGAGGCTACAGCATCTGGTCTGTCATGGTGGCAGAAAAAGAAGGGTTTTTAACAAATGAGAATGAGTTTGTGTCTGGATAAGGGCAAGTCTGTAGAAGGGGCACTTTGCCATAGGAGGACCCCTGCCGATGGCCTTGGTGGAAGGCCATTCAGAGCTGGAATGGGGAAACCTGGGATAAAGAAAAACATCACTTCCATTTCAGGTGTGTTTAATTTGATCCAGATCTTCAGTGTAGCTGAAAAACATCTAGGGAGTGTTCCTATTACTGTATTACTTTCTCTTTTCCCTTCCTTCAAGTCCGTGGACCCATTCATTTTCTACCTTTCTGCCTATCCCTTCTGCCTCTGTAGAGTGTCATTTTTTCCCCATTCATGTTGACAATTCATCTTACACTTCTGTACAATATTATTTCATTTTAACAGATACACCAGTCATCAATGAGATGCCACTTTCCTTCAGAGCCAGCATTCTTCTTTATTTCCCACAATGACCTCAAAGAGGGGCTGGTCCATGATAGAGTGTCAGTAAACACTTGTTCAATTGAATTTATTTTCCTTTCCTGCTTCTTTCTCATTAGGAATTGGATGTACTGGTTCCATAAGACCTTCTGCATATGTTGGAGACCCAATGTAACAGTGGCTTAAATAAGACAAGTGGTGTATTTGTCTCTCACATGATAGTATGAAGGTGAAAGGTCCAAGGTGCGCAGGCAGCTTTGTTCCAGGGAGCGACCTTGGGACTCAGATTCCTTCTGTCTTATCACATTGCCATCTTTAGTTACTATTCTCACCTGCCTGGCCAAATACAACACGCCAAGCTGCAGAATGGCGCACACGGGAAAAGCACAGAATAAGGGTTCCCATCAGAGATTCTGCACATCAGTTCTGTGACACCTCACTTATCAGAGCCTGGCCATATGACCACAACTGGCTTCAGGAGAAGCTGGGAACGTTAGTCTTTATTCTGGGTTGGCCAGGTGTCTAAAGGAAAATCAGAGTATTATTATTATTATAAAGGAGTGGTTTTTAAAAGATTTTAACTGTGAATCACAATAAGAAAGACATTTTATATGACAATCCAATAGTCTCTATACACGTATAGAAATTAGAAGTTTTTTAAAAAAAACATTACTTTGTGTAAATGCATTTTCACATTTTTTTTTTTTTTGTATTTTATAAAATGAATGCTGTTTATGACTAACAAACGGAGCATGGTCAGCAGTTTGGATGGTACTACTCTAGAAATAATGAGACAGAAGTCCAGGGGGTAATTAGGAGCCTCCATCATGGGGAAGGAAGTGGGCAGCCTGACCTTTAGGCAAGGTCATTGACCTATACTCTTTGTACTGTACATCACAGTGCTGGCTACTGGATAGGTGCAAAAAAAAAAAAAAAAAAAAAATCAGTCAATCAACCAAAACTGCCTGTTCATGAATCAATCACGCAGTCAATAAAAACTTAGAAACTATAACTAAATCTCTACGGACACTTGAGATGAATTGTCGAACCTAGGAGGACTTTGCACCAAGAGATACTGTAGTGATAGGAAAAGGAGGAATTCTTTTTGTCTCTTAATATGACTGTGTATATAGATAAAACACTCACACAAAAACCCATCCTATTAATCCTCCGGTATTTTAAGCTTAACAGATAATGCAGATCAAAACCAAATCGATCTCATTTTAAATCTTTGTCACGGCCTCAAATTTATGAACTGTGTCAAGGACAACCTCATATATTCATAATAATTGTGTATCTCCTGGGCTATTCTAATTCACTTTTGTGCTAGAGTAATCTATATGAAAGATTTGTCATTCCGTCTATACTTCACATTTGAGGAAAACCTCATATTGCATGATTTTTTTTTTCCTTGACAGTTTCGACTAACTTTTGTCAGGTGTTTGACAGGGGAAAATAAACCCAACAACTCTGTGAACGTTACAGGGCGTTTGTTTTCAGAACGACAAACAGTCCTGGATGAGTTTGAGATGACTTTTCAATGATGTCACAATACATGCTTTAAAACAGGCCCCAGATCCTTTGTGCCACAAACACCATCGGTTTAATTAGCTCTGGTGGGGACAGCGTCATTAACCGTCATTGGGTTGGTGGGCTCATGCCACAGGACTTCCAGAAGTTTCGGTTGAGGTAAAGAGTGCCCCTCCATGGCGTTGGCTGAAAGACACCAGGGTGGGTGGTGCGACCAGGACACGTTGCCTTGCACAGCCAGGCCTTCCGAGGTGCTCATGTCCGTTTTCAGTTGCCTCCGCTGCTTCCCTGCTGGGTCCTGGCCGGGAGAAGCCCCATGCCACCACCTCAGGTCTAAGGAGCGTCCATTGGAGTTGGAAGATTTTAACTGTCTTAAAGGCTGCTAAGAGGCTTCTGAATAAATGAGTCAGTGTTTTCCAGCTTGTTTTCATTCTGCGCCCCAAAGCTCATCTGGACTGGCATCTGCGTTTGCTACCGAGAGCGAGGGGTGGGGGGGCTCATTACTGGACAAAGCTGGGGATTAAGCTTCCCTCTTGCCCTGATGAAGAGACAGTCCCTCTGGAACAGGGTTTAGGGCTTATTAGGAGAGTGGCGGAGAGAAAAGGGGTTTTCCTAGTGTAGCCTTTCCCCACCCCTTCTGGATCAGGAGGTCGGAAATGTGCTTTTCATCCCGCATCTTTAGCAGGAAAGCCTTGGACATCGCCTGAAGATGGGGTGTCTCTCACTTTTTATCCAAGCACTAAGACGTGACAGGCACTTTATTTCATCAGGGCTGCACACCTTGAATGCATTTTGTGGCATAAGGCCAAAGTACAAATGACTTGATCGCTCTCAAAGTGCAATCGTCTTTCACAAATGCATTAAAATCTTTGCACTGGTGTGTGAGTGCTAAGAAATGAGAATTACTTGAAAACTAGGGAGGAAGAGAGGTCTCCTAAGATAGGTTCCCGGGGGTCAGGCCCCTTGGCAGCCCATAAGAAGCTGCCATTAGCAAATGATGTTCAAAAGCCACATCTTTCTATCCTCATCGTGGACAAGGACTCTGAAATCTCAGAGCAGTGGCTTTTCCTGTCCTGCCCAAGGGCCCATGTTTTGAGTCCTGCACTGGAAGGTGAGATCTGTGTCAGCCTATGGACCCTCACAGTAGCCTCCCAGGTGTGGAGGGTGTACCATTTTCTTATTTCCCTAAAGGATTGCACCAAACTTTGCATGTTTATAAAAGAATTTTCAACAAACACTCTTGGGTCAAATTAGGCTTTCAAAAATTTGCCTTTGGAGAAAAAGGCTCCAGGGTAGCTGTAATCTGGCCCTTCCAGAGAGAGGTACATTTTTAGATGCTTAGGGAGCCTTAGGTGGGAATGTCATTCTGCCTCTAGTTTTATGCCTTAAAATATGACCTAAGGTAAGCTATCATTTCCCAGAAGTGAAATATGTCATAGGTTACTATTAAAGTGAATCAGAAAAAGAGCATTCTATTATAATAATGGGTTTGTTTAAAAAAAGTACATGTCAAACCCCACAAAGGAGTAATACATATTTGATAGTCCTGTTGGAATAGCAATACCAGTAATTGCTTGAGGTTCTTATATTCAGTATTGTTTGTAGAGCAGAGAGATTTCATGTAAATGAAATTTTTCTGTAGAATTATTGTGGCAGAGGAAAGTGAGAAACATCATCACTCATTATTTAGGCAATCAATATACATTTATTAGGGTGACTGTGTATATCAGTCATCAGTCTAAATGCTAGGAATGCAAAAAAAAAAAAAAAAAAAAAAAAAAGCATAGAACATTTCCTGCCTTCAAGGAACTCATATCCCAGTTGAAGAGATAGATTAGCAAGTAACTACAATGCAGCGTGACAACAGCTGTCATGGAAATTGTAGTGGGACCATGAGACTCCAAGAGACATAGAACTATTCTTCTAGGCTTTGCTATCCTTAGTGGCCCATTAAAGCCCAGCTGGATCTTCAAATGTCAGGATGAAACATATATTAGGCAGATGGAATGGCATGAGCAAAGAAGTAGCAGCAGGAAAAAAATAAAGTATGGCACTTGTAGGTAACAGTGAGTGGTTCTGTATCGCTACCGGAGTAAGCTTGTCACACTGTATAATGTCAAATACTTTGAGTTAAAGAAACTTGAGTGATTTTTGCGTGGTACAATTTTGCAAAAGTGAATGTATTTTACATTCTGGTCTATAGGGCCAAGGCGATGAGAGTAGAAGACAAAATGTTGTGGGGCATAAAACTGTCATTCACCATGACTCATCTGTTAACTTATGAACACACACTTCTATCAAGATGTGCAAGAAAACTGCTCCCTTCGCATGCTTATGGGTGGACCGAACCTAATTTGGTAGCATTAAAACCAATTTCCTACCGAGAAAACATGTCACAGAAGATGGCATGGATTTTTATAATTGTTAATAATACTTGATATTTCAGCATCACCTTTTATCCTGAGATCAATTTCATGCATATGGGAACAGATAAGCTCCAAGGAAACAGAGATCATATTAACACAGTAAGTCACACTGTGTTTTCATCTTCCATATTCCAAGCCCTTCAGCTGTATGTTTTCTTCCACCTTTAAAAAATAGCGAATGTATGCCCAGGCTGGTGCAGCTCAGGGGATTGGCACTGGCCTGCGATTCCCCAGCCAGGGCACATGCCCAGGTTGCAAGCCAGGTCTCCAGCCAGATCCGTAGCTGGAGGCAGGTGAAAGGCAACCACACATTGATCATTCTCTCCCTTTCTTCTGCCCTCCTTGCCCTTCTCTCTGCAAATGATAAATAAGTTCTTTAAAAAACATAATGGATGTAGTTGTAAAGGGGTCATCTTAAAATTAGCTTCTACTATAAGTAGTCTTAGGGTAGGGTGTGGGTATATGTATATGACACAGCTCTCCTCAGGAGACAGAAATCTCCTATGATGATGGACATGTTCTATAACTACAGTGCAATATAGTGGCTATCAAGCACTCAAAATATAGCGAGTGCTACTGAGGAGCTGCATTTTTCTTTAATTTGAATTAATTTTCATGGGAATGGCCACATGGCTGGTGACTATTGAATTGGACAACACTGTTGGAGTGGCTGGTGGTTTATTTTTAAAAAACTTATGAAAGAATAAAGCTCTGTTTTCATCATCTGTAAGAACTTAATGAGGACTAGTTTGTGTGAATGGCTCTGAAATATTATTGAAGTCATAAATATTTTAAAAGAAGTTCCATCTTTTACATTTAGAGAACTTTTATTCCACCCTTCCTCCAACCCTGTTAAATTTTTATTTAAAAGATGCATGTGGGGTATTAAGGTAATATAGAGTCATTTATCAACAAAGAACACTTACAAAACATGTGGACAATATCTTTAAATGAAATCTTATTTCATTAAGTCACATGTTCAGCAATGATAGGCACTAGTGTACCCTTTAAAGATTGGAATTCCCATTACTGACTTTCCAAAGGGAGACATTCACTTTCACTTATAGAATAGAGTTAAGAAAGACTTTTTGTTTGTTTGTTTGTTTGTTTTGTTTTGTTATGGGTGTCCACGAAGACGAACAGTTTTCAGATACTCTTGATTTGGCACTTCTTTCACTAAAACCACCTAGGAGGTCTTTGGCTTGTATGTGAAAATTTGGGAATAAACTTATTTATGGTGCAGGAACTGATGGAAAGATTTAATTACATTTCTGCTCAGTCCACCCTGTAATTTAGACCGTTAGCCCTGCCAGAGAAAGAGAACTTAAGTAGCCCTTGGTTTGAACCATCTGTCGAGAAAATGTGGCATATGTTTGTTTTGTTTTCTCAACAACCAAGTGTAAACTGATACACAGAAAAATCCATGTGTGGTGAGCGTGTGTGTGTGTGTGTGTGTGTGTGTGTTGAGGAGTTTGCTTGATGGGGAACCCCCGGGGAACACGTGCACAGGAGCACAGGTCTCCGGGGTGTCCCTGGGGTTTGAGATGTGCACAGAGAGCAGATAAACTCCAAACAATGCGCTGCACGCGTTGGAGTGGCTGCAGCAGCTGAGGGGCGCGCCTGGCTGAGACAGAGTTGAATGGAGAGCTATGAACCGCTCCTCTTCTCCCCGCCCTCACACCCTGGTCTCAAACTTCAACCGAAGCCCATGCCCTTTTCAATTAACCCCCCTCGATCAAAACGAGCGGTTCTGGTGTGTGTGTGTGTGTGTGTGTGTGTGTGTGTGTGTTCTCTTTCTGTCTCCTCTGCAGCCCATTGTCTGGGGTGATGGGTTTGCAGATTCGACAGCTGGGTTCACCCAGACTTGATTCAAACTCGGTTTCCCAGAGATGTGAACTTGGGCATCCGCAAGGATCCCAAATACAAGCCCGGAGCGACATGACCGCCATTCGCCACTGCAGATCGGTCTTGAGACTTCTGTCTAGAGCCAGCCTAGGCTTCATTACCCTGGCGCCCATGGGCGTGCCGGCAGAGGAGCAAGTGCTCAGGGAGGGCTAGGGGGGTGGGGGGCGGTGCGGTCAACAGCGGAGCCGAGAACCAGTGGTCCCAGGGACTGGGGCGAAGGATTGTGTGTATGTTGGGTGTGTGAATTTATTATTTTAAAACTCGCTCTTGAAACAGCCACATTGGAAGTCCGCTCACACTGAATTCCCAAAGCCAGGGCTGACGCGGTTTGAATGCGCTGGGTTCCGCTTTTGTCTCCTTGCTCAACTGGAGGACAGAGGTAGAGCCTGTGCGTGCCCGTGCGAGTGTGTGTGCGCGCGCGTTGGCGCGGACGAGTGGGTGGGCGCGAGCAGCAATCTCAGCTCGGAGGGTCTGGGTCCGAGTGTGTCTTCCAGGCGCCGAGTCTTGAGTCACAGCCGCGAGTGACGTGGGGAGAAACTTTGTGTCTGGAAGAAGGGTCTGGTTTGATGGCGGCAGGGCTTGAGTCCTAGTGCATGGTCCCCTTTTGAGAGAGAGAGAGAGAGAGAGAGAGAGAGAGAGAGAGAGAGAGGAAGCTCGAGGCTGGCCGCACAGCTCCGTCGCTCTGCGTGTCCTGTGAGCGCGCGCTGGGTTCGTCTGCAGGCGACTGTGCTCACCTCCCTCGTACCTAAGGGCGAGTATCCGAGGGGGGCTGGCAGTGTGCTGCGGCCCGCAGGGAGCAGGAGCAGGCCCAGGGGCTCCGGGGCTCCGAACCCCCATCTTCCGCGAAGCTCCCAATAACCAACATCCCTAACCAGCATCTGAACCCTAGGGGGCTCTGCCTGGAAACCATCCTGGCCTGAGTCGATCCTCTGAGCTCTCCAAGATGACCGCATCTTTCTTCCCAGCGCAGGCAAATGAGCCCGGAAAGGGAAGATGGGGGCGGGGACACCCCTAAAATAAATAAATAAATAAATGAACAAACTGGTGCCTCGCCGCAGCTGGACACGGTCAGTTGAGTCCAGGTTGGTGGCATTTGGAGAGAGTTGTCTCATTCTGTAGATTTGGGAACCAATCGCCGCTCCCCTACACACCTCTTCCCTTCTTTCAGGCGCCCCTTAACTTTGGGGCCCGGGGACGCGCGCGAGGCTGCACCTGCCCCGGAGAACCGGCTGCAGGCCGGTGCGCTTGCCCAGGCTGGTGGCACTAAAGCGCCCGGGTCCCGGGAGCTGGGCTGGTGTGTGCGCAGCGAGGACGTTGGGGAGGGAGCGGAGGACGCGCTGAGGGTAGGGGCGCATCGGCCGGGTTTCAGCGTGAGCTGGGACTCCGGTTCCCCCTCTCCCGGCTGCGGCTGAAAGAAGACGAGCCGGGGAGGAGGGGATACGGCGATGGGGGGCAGCGATTGGTGGTTTGGGTGGGGAGGACTGGCCGCGGAGCCAGCGAGCTGGCGTAAGGAGGGGGCGGCGAACTTCCCGAGAGAAGGGGCTCTTTCCGCGCCGGGGCTGGCGAGAGAGCTGCCGCCGCCGCCGCCGAGAGCTTCCACTCCAGGCAGCGGCTGGCCCGGCTCTCAGGGCTCGGAAAGTAACGTTATTTGCTTGCGTTCATCCTCCTGGGGTTGGACACGATAGACACCCCCTTGGACTTTGGGAGCCCGTGCCTGACCTTTCCAGGCCGCCTCTGCGGGTGCAGGGGCTCGGCGGCATATAGGCACACTCGCACCCCGTTGCTCGCGCCCCGCGCCCAGGCACTGGTAGGGGCGAGCCCTCCCCCGGGCTCTGGAAAGTACCCCAAAGCGGGAGCAGAGGGGAGCAGAGAGGCAGGGGAGGCTCCAGCGCTCTGGGCTCTCGTCTCAAAGCGCGCTCTCCCTTCCAGGTCGAGTCGGACCTGAACCCAGACCAGCGGACCCGCCTCCCGCCCTCGCGCCTGCCTCCCCCTGGAGCTGAGTCGCCCGCGGCTGTGGCGGCTGACGGACTCGGGAGTTTCCTCTCGCCCCGGATGGAGCTGAACTTTGGGCGGCCACAGATCGCTGCATGCTGAGTTCCCTCGGCGAGACCCAGCAGCAGCCCGGGATTTCTGGGGGAGGGGGTTGGGGACTCGCTGCGCGCCGGCACCATGTTCCTGGTGACTCTGTACTTCGCGCTGCCGCTTCTGGGTAAGTCGAGGCTGCCGCTAGGTTTCTTACCCGCTGGGTCTTGTCGAGGAGTCCTCGTAGTGCGGGGTGCGGTCGGTGTGGGAGAGCCAAGTTTCGCTTTGGGGCCGGGGATCACGAATCCTTACCACCTCAGGCTGGGGAAGCCGTGTGGATGCGCACTTGCCCGCGGCTTTCTGTGCTTGGTTTTTATTTTCTGTGGATTTTAATGGCCTAGCCTGGTGGAAATAAACGGGTGCCAGCTCTCCATCCTGGGGACCAGGCGCGCCCTGCGAGTCCCCGGGAGCTCGCGGAGGTGCGGCTGGCAGGTGGGGTGTGCGCGAGCATTGGGCCAGAAGACAAACTTGGAAGGGAAAACTTTTTCCCGGGTAGCAACCCCTGCGCTCCCCACCCGGCCGGCGGAGGACCGTGGCTCGTCCGCGGTGCGCGCAGCGCCCAGCTCGCCACCCCGCTTCTCCTCTGGAAGTCCCCGGGCTTCGGGCGGGCGGGGCCGACCGAGATGCCGGGAACCGGGCTACCGCAGGGGCTGCTTGGGGCTGCGGGGCCGGCGCGCACGGTGGGCAGCGCAAACTCTCTGGGAAACCCCGGAAAGTCCGCGAGCCTCAGGAGCTTGGGAAGGTGGGGTGCGGAACGCGAGACCGAAGAGGCAGGAGGTCCCAGGGCGGGAAAAAGGAGTTCTGGGTGTACTGTGTGTGTGCGGGGTGGGGATGGCGCTCCCCGCACAGGTCGCCCCAGGAGCCTAGACGGGCGCGCGCCCTTCCGCGGGGCAGCAGCCGCTGGCCCCTGCCCAGCCGCACTCACACCCCCCCTCCACCCGCAGACGTGCTCCTGTCCGCGGAGGTGAGTGGCGGGGACCGCCTGGACTGCGTGAAAGCCAGCGACCAGTGCCTGAAGGAGCAGAGCTGCAGCACCAAGTACCGCACGCTCCGGCAGTGCGTGGCCGGCAAGGAGACCAACTTCAGCCTGACATCCGGCCTGGAGGCCAAGGACGAGTGCCGCAGCGCCATGGAGGCCCTCAAACAGAAGTCGCTTTACAACTGCCGCTGCAAGCGGGGCATGAAGAAGGAGAAGAACTGCCTGCGCATCTACTGGAGCATGTACCAGAGCCTGCAGGGTACGCGCCCGCGCCCCGGCCGGCGGGGCCCCTCGCTCCGGGTCTGGCTGACCTCATCTTCCACTCGCTTCTCCCCAGCTGCAGACTGAGGACCTTTCATGGGTCCCCAGGGGCAGCAGCAGCTGGTGTTTGCCGCCTCCCTAGCTGCATTGTTGGGCCTGGTTGTTGGAAAACCCAAAAGGGGGTGAGGGGGACACTCCGGGACCCCGTTGACTTCTTTGAAACCTGGTTAGAGCATCTGGTAGGCCACCAGAGGAATTGCAGCAAGTACTGTGTAGGGAGGGTGGGCTTCCTAGGCTCATAATACAAAGACTTGCACTGCGTCTTGCCTGAGTTTCCCCCTTTATTCTGCCCGTCTGTCTACTCTGACATAAGATAAAGAATTAGGCATTAAAGGCCCAGTAGGATCTATTCTATCTTTGCCCCCCTCAAACCTGATCAAAGGCCGCTGCCAGAGGAAACCATTTGTCATCTTAGATTAGCTGAGTCTTGAACCAGCTGGTGTGGTTCAGCCTTGGTTAACGCAGAAGTGGCTCCGCAGAGGGGGACAGACCCACTTGTCACAACCATCCACTCCAATGACAGTTTTTTTGGTCCTTGCGTGACAGATGCAGCTCTTGCTTGTAAACCTCACACAAGCACCCAGTGCATTCATTCTCCACTGAGACTCGCATAAAAATTTCGTGATAAACAGAATTGGCCTATCAGTTGCCACTTTCTCTAGAACCGCCAAGGAAAATGTGTTTCAAAAGACAGATTGTTTAATAACCAGGTTACCTACTTTCTGACCCCCTGCCATGTTGTGGGAATAAAGGAATGAGGGCTTTGTTGGAGTCGCCTCTCTTCCATTGGCTTCTGGAGGCAAGCTGGGCATGTTGATATCCCTAGTTTCTTCCTCCCTAATTTCATTCCTTTGCAAAAAGTAGGAGGGCTTGCAGGCAAGATCCTGGGTTGCTCTGAAGTGTTTTCACAGCACTTTGGGGACAGCAAGGACAGCAGAGGCAGAGGGAATGAGAAAGCAACCGCAGCCAAAGAGGCATGTGAAACCTTTGAAAGTTTTAGCATCTTTTTTGCTCCACAATCATAACATAATTAGAATTCAGAGTCGGTAATAAAAACTGCCTGAAGGATGTCTGTATTCCCTGTCTGAGTTCCATCCTTCTTCT
Source organism: Noctilio leporinus (assembly GCA_004026585.1). Classification (NCBI taxonomy): domain Eukaryota; kingdom Metazoa; phylum Chordata; class Mammalia; order Chiroptera; family Noctilionidae; genus Noctilio; species Noctilio leporinus. The sequence goes on from PVIW01001842.1 coordinate 244,272, forward strand.
GTTTGTAGGAAATGATCTACTCGAAGATTCCCCCTACGAACCAGTTAACAGCCGGTTGTCTGATATATTCCGGGTGGTCCCCTTCATACCAGGTAAGCAGATTTATACCTGCACTCTGGGACTCTGGCATGCTTGAAATCTGTTGGCTTGATTCTCTTTGGCTCTCAAATAGTGTGTCAGAAGCTGAATGGCGTGGAGTTTCTGGGAAATTAGAAATAAGATGATGATGATGAAGAGGCAGAATGCTGAGAGATGATTGTACAACTCGAAAGTAATGCTAAATGAAGTAATGTGGTGTGGTGATTTGAAAGAGGTTGGAGGGAGGTGACTTGGTTGAATTTTTTTTCACTTCAAAATAGGATTGGCCAGCTCTTGAGGAGGGAGTGCCAGTTCTGTCTGTAGGTGGCAATCTCAGTCCCTTCTTGCTACAACCTGCCTCCCTGACGTGGGATCTATTTGAATGATGCTACTTACTTTACGAGATGTCTGAAGATCATCCGAGATTGCTGCAGAATTTTGGATTTCCTCACTTGTCTGCATTTGATCTGAAAGATTAAGCTCTACCATTTGATAACAGCTCTTTTGTTACTGATTTTTTTTTTCCCCTGGGCAAGTGTGGGCCTGTGAAAGAGAATGTGTTCTTGTCCCAGTGGCCGTTGAAAAAGTAGTCTTGGTTCCCATGGTTTGTTTGGTCTCTCCTGGCAATTCTGCATTTGGTTTGGATGTGAACTGAGTTTTAGAATTAAGTTTGTCATAACATCTGCGTTCAGACAGCCACATAAATAATGAGCCAGGCAGTAATCTCTCTTAATGATCTTCAGATTCCTGACTGATGTTGTCTTTATTTGTTTCCAGTGAAGATAGGTTCTCAAGCCATCACAAATGATATGTTTCTCAGTAGTAGTTATATGTGTGGGTTAAAGTGGAATCTGATTTTATGAGGTGATGGCTTGTTACTGGTGAGAGGGCTCTGGTGTTCTAAATATGATATGTTTTCCAGCGGAGAGCCATAGAACCAAGGGAGTGGGTAAATATGGGGCTTGCGCGTGGGTGTGTTACAGATACATTTATTCATTCACAAACATCTGTTGAGCACCTACTACGTCCTAGCCATTGGGACGTTGGCAGCAAGCCAGACAGATGTTGCTCCTGCCCTCACGAATCTTAGAGGCCGCCAGCAACTGGCATTCATCAAGCGCTTAATATCCTTTACCAGACATGGTGTTAAAAGCTTCCCATCATTAACTTACGTAATCATCATCAAGTGCTTCTTAGGTATTCTTGTTTCCATTTTAGAGATGAGGCGGTTGAGGCAGTGCAAAGGTAAGAAACCGGTCCAAGGATTGAAAAGCTCCTAATTGGTGGAGCCAGAATTTAAACCCAGGTTTGCTGGGTTCCAAGACTGGTAACATCTGCCCCTGGCTGCTTGGTGTGTGGGCCTCAGACCAGCAGCGGAGTTTCCTGGGTGGCGGTTGGGAGAATGGAATCATCTCAGGCTCCGTCCCAGACCTACTGAATCAGAATGTGCACTTCAAGATTTCTGTGCTTCCTATGCTCATGAAGCTTGGAAGCTCTCCTCTCCATTGTTCTGTCTTTCTTTTGGTTCAGAGGGGAAGAGTGTGTGTACATGCTTGTGTGAGAATGCGCACGCCTGCCTATGTGTTTTGGGATAAAATGTAAGAGTGCAAGTATCAGGCATTTTATACATTATCTTAAAGAATGGCCCAAATTGCCACTCCGAACCCCTACTAATGCCTTCTGTCCCCTTTGCCCAGCCAGGACAAGTATATGTGACCATCTGGGCTCTCATGGAAGCAGGCCTGTAGGAGTTAGGAGGGGTGTGGCAGATGGGGTACCAGAATGAACTTGGCTTTCCTGGTGCTTTAGGAGGGCAGTGCCTTTTGCCTGCTGGACCTTCCATGGACAGCGAGAGGGAAGAAGCAGGCAAGGAGGAAGGGCCATTTGGGTTTTACTTTCAAAACTGCTATGGGACTTGAACAGCCTCTCGTTCCTTTTCTGGATCTCTCTTTCCTTTGCATGGGAGGCCATGGGAGTGAGTCATCTTTAGCCCTATCAGCCCATGATTCTGAGGGAAGACCAAGATCACCCCCAGAATGCCTCCACTCTGCTCCAGTGCTTGTCTTTTCAATCCCTGCCTTCATACGACACTCCAAGTGGCTGGGCTATTCTCAGATACCACTAGTTTGTCCGAACTTCTCTGATGAGGACTGGAAATTCTTCTGCACGGACCAAGTTGCGCTCCTTCATTTTGGGGTTCCCTCCCTCAGCCAGGCATTTTTCCTAGCAAATATGACCAGGAGTTTGTGAGACCTGTCCTGTGAGAGCCCAGGAGTCACGATGAATTAACCAGAGCCAAGAAGCCTTGGCTGCAGCTATGTTCTCTGTCTCAAGGGTATTGAATTTAGGTTCCATCACTAATAAGCTTTGACTTCTGATGGAGACTCTGTGCTGGAAGTGAGTACAGGGAAGCCAAATGGAGCCCTGAGAGGTTTTAAGTCAGTGAATAATGCATATTCTCCAGTTTGGCGATACCAGGGTGAAGGACAGAGGAGCAAGATGATAAATGTTGCTTTGCAAGGTCTGAATCTGAGTTTCTAGCACACATCTTCTGCCCTGAAAAAATCTCCCTGAGGAAACCAGGACAACAGGGCCTCTGCCTTTTACAGATGGGGTAGCAGCCCGAGTTTCCATATTTGGATTTCTCTGCCCAGCATGAAGGAATGTTTATCCACAGACATTAAGTGGGAGCTGAATCCTCTCACCTAACCTGACATGTTTGACGTTCTGGAGTTTCCATTTTCTTTGGGCTCCTCAAAACCCCCAGCCACAGTTGCTGTTGTTTACTTGAGATCACCAGTTAAAAGGCCATATAGAGGTACCGCCAGTGGCCTGGCAGGGACACGGGAGGGAATCAAAGTAAGGTCACATCTGAAAACTGTCACCTGTTCTGAAGCCTGGGCTGCAGGCGGAAATGAAAGGAAGCAGCCCGGTCAGGCGAGAAGTGTGGTGGGAGGTGGGGACCACTCTGGTGGAAATGTGAGAGCCGAAGCATTTGGCGTCTCCGGAATGTTTAAGGGGTCCAGGAGGCACCCCTTCCGTGGGTTGGTGCCGTTGTGGCTTTTAGGGTTCTCAGACATGAAGGGTCAGGCCGTGAGCGGGGGAGCACACAAAGGAAAATGTGAGCCAGTGCAAGAGTGTTGGAGGAGAGGCAAGATCACAGAAAAGGGCCTTGGGGACCAAGAGGAGGCACTCAGAGGCCCAGGGGACAGAGCCACCACGTGGAGTTTCACACCTGAGTTCCTGACAGCCCAGGCCCTCAGCTCTTGACTCTCCGTTCTGCCTGTATTTTCTTCTTCACAGAAGTTCAAGCAGCAGCAAGAAGTAACTAGTGAAGGGAAAGGAAGGTGAACTTGGCAGTATTGCCCGATGCTCTGCTCGGGGAAAACGAAGCAGAAAGAGATTTTAGAAGTAGGGTCGGGTGCCAGGAAAAGCCAGGGAGGGAGGCTTAGGGGAAGGATATGAGGATCTCCATGGCAGCAGGAGCAAATGAGGGCTCCACAGTTCAAAGGTATTGATTGGGACGTTGGATTTTGTAGAGAAGAGTCAAGAGATGCCTGGCCTTCTTAGAATATAATTGAAGTCTGTGCCCTTGTGAGCAGGAATCAAGTGGACAGATCATAAGGGAAGAGTAATGTTAGGATTTGAACAGTCTAAGGCTGATGTGGTGAAAGACATGGCTCCAGCCCTCTGGCTGGGTCATTATTTCCTTCCAAGTCCTAGAGTGGCGTAGACCCTCCCAGGAAGTCTGAGCATCTTGAAATTGGTTCCCAAGGAATGGTTTGCCACCGGTAAACTCTCTTCTGAATCCGGCTCCTTTTTTTCTGAGTAAGGCTATGAATCATTAGCCATGCTTAGTGTCTCTATTATAATGTACCATCATGTTTACATCAGTGTTAAAAAATCTTTTCTGAAAGTTCTTATATATTGAGTAAGAGTCTGATGAGGTCATTTAATGTCTTGTCAAATCATGATGCCAAGAAAGGCTTTGTAAACTACCAGCAGCTAGAGATAATACAGTGGTTCTTCCCTTTCCACCCAGCTCTCTAACACAGCTAATTATGTTGTTCCATTATTTGAGGACTCCCATTGGTTTCTTGTTGTCTGTTCTGGCATATGGGCAGCTTCTTAGCAGGCCAGTCTGGCCCCTCTACCTTCTCTCCACGGAAGCTCACCATTCCCCAGATACTTCACATGCATTCACTTTTTCATACCATTGCACAAGGCCTTGTCTGTTCGGAAAATCTCTACTAGTTCTTCAAGACCAAGATCAAGCTTCATCTCTGCGGGCCCTGCTGCAAGTCTCCTGACAGCTACGTCCACTCAGGACTCTTTGATGCTGCATTTGGCTCTTGCCTTTATGATAGCTGTTCATCACAGCACATCGAGAGGACTATTTATGTGTCTGTCTCTCCCACTAGAAAGCCCAGAACTCACGTAGTATTTACTGGGTGTCGTCTCCGCATGAAGCATCCTTCCTGGCCCTGAGCAGGCATCCCGTGAACCATGGGTGGTTGAATCTCAGAGAAGAAGGGCCTTAGAGATCTGATGTGACCCTCGGTTTCTACAGAATTGAAGCTCAGAGAGGGGAGGCAATTTGGCCCGGGCCACACCGCTTGAGGGTGGCCTCCAAGGCATTTTGCCAGAACATGCCACTGCCTTAGAGGCCAGTGTTGGCGTCTTTGCTTTTGTTCTGCATACAGAGTCTGTCCTGACAGTATCAAGCCAATGTCAAAATCATGAAAACAGTTTGTGTGGCTGATACTTTCAGGATAGACCCCATACACTCTGGATAAACTTTCTCCACTCCTTGGACCTCAGCTATCACTTACACCCATGACTCAGACTTCTCTGCTATCCCTCTTCTGAGCGCTAAACCAGTACTTTATCCTCCTTACCCCCTTTTCTTCCCCAGTGTCCTGTCTTACATAACAGCCTTGTCAGCCTAAGTGTAAGCTATGGGGTTATCTTGACCCCCTCGCCCATCATCATGCCTTCAGGTGTGACGTTACTTGCCTCTTAAATTGCTGCCCTCTCTCCATTCCTTTCTTATTCCTCACTTGAGCTTTGCACTGGCTTTTTTTTCCCCACTAAAAATTTAAAAAATTGTTTAGTTACAGTTGTTCCAGTTTCACCCCCTGTTGCTTTCCCCTGCCCCACCCACCCCCCTGTTCCCACAGTCAGCCCTACTCCATTGTTAGTGCCCATGGGTCCTTTATACATGTTCTTGACAAGACCCTTCCCCTCCTTTCCCCTGTTATCCCCCTGCACTGACCTTTTTACTGGTCTCCCTGCATCTTGTTTCTCCCAGTCCCACCTCGTCTCCTCATTGCAAGGTCTTAGCACTTTGGTGACTTGCTTGGGTCTTCCTTCCTAGCTTCCTCTGTCTGGGCAGCTTTGGGCCTCCATGTCTTTGGACATGCTGGTGCTGGAGGAAGAATGCAATCTGGACTTCCACCAACCTGGCTGCATCCGAGCTCTGTTACTCAATTTGTCTTGGGCAGGTCTTTGCACTTACTGCGCCTCAGGATCCTTGGATGTAAAACGTGATGTTGGTAATGCCTACCTTATATGTCCTTGTGAATTAAAGATGCAGTATGTAAAATGCCTAGCATGCTGCTGAAACATATTTGATCCTTGATGAATCTCTTTCATTTTTAATGCTGTGTCCAGGCCATGTGAGCTGTTGACTTGCTCCTGATGCCAAGACTGGGACTCTTCAGCAAACCATATGCCCTGATCTTAGAACAATGATTCTATGTCCTAAAAACGATAGCAATGCCAGGCCTTTAGGAAGGCTGTTCATAAACTACCTGGGACAAGAAATGAAAAATCCATCTTCTATCTAATGGGTTCTGGAGGGAAGTTCTGTCTTTTTATAACAGTAAAGTTAAGGCAGTAGTTTGGGCCTTAACTCTCTTTTGGGGAGGGTCATCCTTACGGCTACCCTGAATCCCCCTGTCCCTTTGGGGCCCTCTCCTTATGCTCTTTGGTCCGAGGTGAGTTGGCTGCAGGTGGTCCCAGTATCTGTATCCTTATGGTAAAGTAGGAACAGGCAAATGTTTTGCACAGGGTGACCGTGGGGCCTGTTACCTCCCTCCAGGGGGGGAGGTCTTCCTGTGCTTAAGGATTCTTGTGATCAGCCTTCCCCTCTCAGCTTGACTGATTCCCACTCTTCTAACCTCTCCCCATAAATCTTTCCAACTCCCCTAGTAGCAGGAAGAATTGCTGCACCCTGAGAAGGGCGTGCCTTACAGCTGGGAGGGGCCTCCATCTCCACAGGCCATACTAAGTGCACCTGCATTCCACTTCTCCAGGCTACTGCTTTCGGCTTTTATTCTCTCTCTGATCTCTCAGCAACCCATTTTTATCTTAGGAAAATACGTTGTAACAAACAGGTCAGAAAGCACGATGAATATAAATCACCTACCGTGCCAGCTCCCTAAGATCATCACTAATGAACACGTTGATATCAGCCTTACAGATTTTTCCCTATATATTAGTCTGTGAATGTATATAGATATGTACATGGGTAGATATATACAGATATCTTTTTCTTTTTTTAAAAAATGGAGTCATAATCTATATATAGTTTCCTATTACTTGCCTGATGACACTGACCACTTTCTAAGGCAAATTTGATTATTATGATTGACTGTCAACTTCAAGAAGTTTCATGAATTAAACAGCAGTTTGTACCAGTATCTAGATCCTTATGGTGAAGGTTGTGAGAGTAGAAACAGTCAAATATTTTGTGCAGAGTGGCTGTGGGTCCTGTTACCAAAAGGGAGATAAAACATCAGTGAATGACAAGTAATTGTATGAACTAAAGATTGTTACAGATGCGTTATTATTTATAGCCAATATGTCTGTCCCTATTTCTTCTCTCTAGCCCTCTGAAATATTTCTTTCTGCCATCTCTTAATTTTCTGCTGTCGAAGCCTATTCTTTCCAAAGATTGTCTTTTTCTCCACTCTTGGATCCAGTACCAAATTCTCAAGAGAAAGTATCAAATCAGGGTGTTTGGTCCAAAGGGCACTGGCCCAGGAGTCAAACTTCCAGCTTTCCCTCTGAGTAGCCTGATGACCTTGGGCAGATGTCTACCCTTCCTAAGGGACATCATTTTATACAAATGGGACAGTGGACAAGAATTGTAAGAATTGTCTATAACGTATTTTCCTTCCTTCTCTAAGGGCCTGGTTGTTGAATTTTGTATTATTCTGGGACTCACTGTTTTTCTTCTAGCACTTTCTCCATGCCAAAGAAACTTATGATCTTAGCATAGATAGTTTTCATATTAATAATACTCATAAAGGATGACTTATGAAATATATACCTTCCTTCGAACCAGACTTTATTTATGGCATCTTATTTGAATACATGGAAGGAGATAAAACAAAATAGGAAGGAAGGACGTGGAGACCGTTGGGAGACAGGGGAAAATGAGAGCAGGCAAGAGGAGAAGGAAAGCAGGATTGAGTTCAGCAGACAGAATGCATGTCCTAAGATTTTATTTAAACAAATTAAACTCGCAGAAAGGCCGTGCTTGGTTTACAAAGGCATAAATAAAATCGCCCGACTGTCGATGCAGTAGGACTTTTGGAGGTCATTCTAGGCCCGTCCCCTCACTTTTCAGGTAAGAAAACAAAGAGTCCCATACATTTCTAGGACAGTGGTGCATAAATTGTCCAGGACAGGGATGACAAGTGAAATGAGGTGTGTGCTTGCTTTCGATTGATATTTAGAACTCTCCACATCCTGGCATTTCCCCACCTCTTTTCAATTGTCCTTCACCTGTTTGGGTCCGGGCCCCCCTTAGAATCCTGCGCGTTTGTACATAGGCTGAGAGCCACAGCCTGGACGTTAGTGAGGGAGGTTGTTTATTGTTCTAGAATTCCTTCCAAGGGTTAATTAATAAGACTCCTGTTTGGCAACAGAAGCTAGTGGCTGGAATGATCATTTTCATAGCTTTGGCCCCTGTCAGAGTTGCCCGAGAGGGAAACTGAGAAATTATTTATTGCCTGAGGCTCCTCACCTTCAACCCCTAGATTTAAAAAATAATTAATCCTTTATCTGGAATTTTTGTTAAAGGAGCTAACCACTTCCTGTAATTTAGAGACTCAACTAGCTGGCTCAGTGATGAAAACGAATGGGTGATTTGCATAAAGGGCTAATTTATGATCTCCCCCGGGCATTCCTTTCATCTCCCTCGCCTTTCTAATTAATGTTGTAAGAGGGCTTATCACCATATCAGAAATTAGGGGGTGAAAGCAGCCATTGTTAACCTTTATTCTTATGATTTTTTTATCCCCTGTTATCTTTTAACCATTTTCATACCAAAGGGACCCTTGTACATCGGACTGGGGTTGTGTGTAGAGAGATTTTAGGGGTGTGCTCTTTTATGAGCTTTATTCAAAAAGTAGGTTGCTGCAAAAATAAAAACGACTCAGGATAGGTCTCCAACCAGAGAGGGGTTTGCAAAACCTACAGAAGCCTGTAACTGTGATGCAGAATTTTCTAAAATTGAGTCCTCTGAACCTCTGTATGAACATGCACACACACGGAGACATATGTAGGTATATTTTTATAGCTGCCTGCCCACATGTGTGTTTTATAGCGTGTATGTGAGTGTGGATGTCTATATCATTCAACATTTTGCCTCAAAAAGACCTTCCTTGTCACGTGTCTCAGTTGGTTCTGGCTGTGACAAAGGCAGCTGTGTGCAGAAAGTGTGACACAGCTGAGGAAAGGCAGGAGAACAAGCGATCTCTTCGAAAATCAATGGCAATTTACTCCTCACTAAATTGGCCCCTCGTCCTCCTAGCCCAAGCATTAGCATATGACAGACTTTTTGTCATTTGGTCAAATGGCCTATTTTTGGTGAAACCACAGTTCCCTCTGGGACCTCGCTGGTTAACCCCAGAGCTCTGAAATCTCCAAACTTGCACTTTCTTTAAAGGGGAGGTAAGTGCAGGGAGATGAAAACCCACAGGAGTCCCTGCTCAGTGCCCTGCCCTGGGCAGCCTGCTCAAGGCATTACATCCTTTTGGCCACCACTAAAAGCTAGGAATTAGCTCTGATTTCTGAAGAGGAAGCCTGAGCTCAGAGAGGGTGACTAATTTTTTCAGGGCCACACAGCTGGTAAGCGGAAGAGTTCAGGCTCACGATGTGTTCCTGCATCTCTAAAGCCTGTGCTCTTTCCACTGTTACATGATGACATTGGAAACACAGGCTCCTTTTAATAAGGAGGAGATACCTCTTCTCTCCCTCCTTAATTCCCCATTTCTTCCCCCATATATGGCACATAAATCGCTGTTTGACAAAGGCCTTTGAAGCTGAAATACGCCAATGTCTATCATTTTAATATTTATCCCTGCATTCTGATGCCTTCCTTATTGATGACCAAAATCCAGAACGTGCCCACAATTAAAACCATTCCTGTGGAACTGCAGAAATAGGAACCAAGAAAGCAATTTTTGGATTGTATCTTTTTTTTTTTTCATTTCCTTGTGAGATGGAAGGCTTCTAAAGTAGAGCAAGATGCCTAAGGCCATTTTTTGGCAAGTTGTCACATAAATAGCATTACACAGCAGTAAAGAAAGGCATACGTAGTTTAGTTCCACTTTAAGGTGGCTGGATCCGCTATTCATTTTTCTTCCACCACGCGGCTGCTACTACTTCTCTCCACGGCCCTCTGGGCGGCCTAGAAGGTGCCATGCCGACCAGTAATAGTTCTGGTGCCCTTGGCCCATTATCGTTCTGTGTACAGTTAATAATGTATGAAAATCAGTATTGATTACAGTGCTCGTAGGGACAGGCCAGCAGCCTCCTTCAAGCCCATGTTTATGAAGTGTTTCATTGATCTCTAGGCTCCACGTTTCAAATAAGCTCTTGAAGAAGCTACCAGGGGATCAGGGAATTTGGGAGAGTCCTTGATGGAGCCCCATTATTTTCTTACACGCTTAGGAATGTGACAATCTGCATGGGAGAAGGAGTGAGCAATGTTCCCGATTGGCAGTGACTACACTCTCCATGAGACCTCAAGAGAAATAAAGCCATATCTAAACAGCTATGAGAAGCCATGAGCTAGGTGTTTCATAGGTAATAACCTGGGTCACCCTTGTGAAGAGTAGGTACTTTTTGCTCCAGTTGATGGATAAGGAAACTGAGGTTCAACTAAGAACCTGTCTGAGGGCTCACAGGTAGGAATTGGAAGAGCACGTACATGGGGTGTAACAGGAGAGAGTGCCTGAGAGTTAAGTGCTCAAACTGCATGAAGGGTTATTAAGCATTTTACTGAGTGATATATACATATATATTAACGAAAGTATTAGTATGTGTACGATAGACACATGTATATCATATATTATAGTAACACATAGGATTCATGTATTTATTTTAGAATGAAGAGCAGCATCGGTCAGTTTCTCAGATCTCTAGCAGTTTTCAGCGTTCCGTGTGATGGAGTAACTTTGCTGCCTAAGTCAAACTGAAAGCTATGAGTTCAGTGTGAAACCTAGATGACACAAGGGCAAATAGGACCTTACCCTTGCTTTCTAAAAATCCTCTTTGGTTTAGGGATAGGTATAAAGAGAACAAATTATGGTGCAAAGTGGAAGGCGAATGAGTAGAATTCATCACAAGGCTCAGTTGCAGACCCAGGAGGGAATAATTGGCTACCTGGAGCTGTGGGTCAGAGGAGGTCAGCTGAAGGTGGCTTGGAGCTGGGTTTTGAGGCATGCATAGGAGTTTGGTAAGTAGAGATGAGGGGAGGGCATTTTAGGCAGGCAGAGGCCACAGTACAAACAAAGACACTAAGTGTCCAAGGTGCAGGTAATAAGCCTCTTACTATGCCTGGGGCACTAGGCATGGGCCAAGGCCAGCCGAGGGGCAGCAAGGCAGGTTTGCCCTGATCTGGGGCTTAGTTAGTTAGCCTTTGTCTGAGGAGAACCAGGAAGGCTGCTGCTGGTTGATAGACCTCAGCATCGCTAAAGATTTTTAGGTTCTCTCATAGGAAATTGGCCTTTTTTGTAGGCCAGCAAGGTAGACTGGCAGAAATTTCATATGGTTCAACCTAATGTAGTTCTGTGCTATGGAATTATACACTAGGCCCGTGGATGCTTCTGGACCAGTCATGGCTGGTTGTGGATGAATAACTTAGCCCAGAAGGTACCTTCTATGGAAATGAAAATGAGGCTCTTTGCCTCAGGTCCAGTGAACTTAGAGCAAAGTGTGGGTCAAGTTCAAGTTCTCCAGACTTACTTCCTCTTGGGGTGGGAGGTTGCCCAAGGCTTCAAGATGCAAAGCCAAGTGTACAAAGCCCCCTATTTGGGTGCCAGCAGTGGGAAGAGGGGCAGGAGTCATTGAAGCAGCCAGGGGCTCACAGGACTGCCCTGGGCAGGGGGGTGGGCAGGTATGAAGTGGGTGCAAGAAGCGGTGGTCTAGGGCCAAGTCATGACGGTTCTTAATGCTAGTGGCAGGAGAAACGTGTTTTGGCGTGTGGTTAGGAGAAAGGGAAACTTGCTCATGGGGCCCTTGGCCGTTGAGTGACCTGGCTGGTGGGCAGTGGGACTGTGGACAGTCTTGGCTTCCCACCTGCCTTCCTGCACTGCCCCAACGTCCACCACCATGCCTCCCTCCATCCTGAACCCAGGCTGGCCTTCTACTTTTTGACTTGCGGACGGACAGTGGCTCAGGCGAGTGTAGACCCCGGGGCCAGTGCTGTCCTCCTGGCTGGGAGGGATGGCCCTACACGACCTCTCTGTGGACACGATGAGAGGTGGACTCGCTGTATGGGCTTGTTTCTTCATTGCTTTTCTATATTCTTTTTCATGCTTCTAGCTCCCCAGTCCTGCATCTCTCTTGGCGGTTTTCTCCGCCAAATTTCAACTTGCTTAAGAACATTTCACAGGAGAGCGTCTGAATACACACTGCAAGATGCTAAATGCGGGCAGTTGTCTTAATTGAAAGAGATGCCCGCTAACCCCAAGGCGTGCGGGTGGGGACGGGGAGCAGGGAGGCTGTTGGGACTGTAGCCAGTCGTTACCGCAAGTCACAGAGCTGGTTCTGGGCAGCTTCCGGGCCTTCTCTGTGTGCCCTTTCTTGAGTCCAGGGTGTGTTTATGACATTGTTTTAATGACATTGTGGGGGTGGGGGTGGGGGTGGGAAGAGGAGGGGCTGCTCGTTGTGTCTGTAGCTGATCTGGGGTAGGAGCGCAGCCAGAGCCAGGCAATGTTCTCCCACATCAAAATGGCCAGGCAGACCATGTGCATTCATTCCAGGGACTGGGGGGTGGGGGGCGGTGGGACCGGGGTGGGGCTGGGCACAAGGTCCTGAGGAGCCCAGGAAATCATGAAAGACAAGGGAGTCGTAGTAAAGAGCAAATCTTGGGTGTTAAAAACACCCATATTTGAGTTCCACATTCCTGCACTTACTAGCAGTGTGACCATCAGCAAATAACTCCTTCGTTCCAGGCTCTCTGTTTGTAAACGGGGACAATGCTAGCTAGTGTCCTATTCACAAGGTTCCTAGTGGTAACACTTAGAAAGAGTGCTTGAAAATGTGCAGTAAATGGTAGGTGGCTGCCAGTCTCCTCCTTTTATTAGTATTTGAACTTCCTTGCTCTCTTCCAACTTATCAGCATGAAATAGGAACAGAAGATTATTTAAGTGAATGGAGGTCTCTCCTGGAGAGAGAGAGAGAAAGAGAGAGAGAGAGAGAGAGAGAGAGAGAGAGAGAGAGAGAGAGAGAGAGATTGAATGAATATCCATGGAGGAAGTGACAGTCACCAATGTCATTCAGTCCTAAACAGGGACTTTCTGAGAGACTGTGACTACTGGTCTGCACCTGGCAATGTGCTGGGGAGATGATGCAGAGGCAGAAAAAAGGAGCGTGAAAGCCACGGAGGGAGAGGGCAGGAGAAGAAACCAAGGAAATGTGGATGCCAGGAAGCAAGCTGTGGAGGGAGGTGCAGGGACTGGGGTGCAGGGTGTGGGGACCCATATCCAGGTGCACCCAAGAACCATGGTGGGGAAGGAGAGGGAGCTCGCCCAGGGCAGAAACTCAATATTGGGCGTGCTAGAGCCGTTCTGAGAGGCTGTGAACACGGGGGAAACCCAGTGTTTTCCTCTGCTGATTATTCATTCTCAAGTATGTTGTGTTAAATTTTGTTTACCAAAAAAAAAAAAAAAAAAAGTAATGTTTGCAAACAAAGTAGAAGCAGTTGAAGCATTGTTTTCTATTAGCAGCCCAAGGTTCACTGACGAGGGCTATTTTTTCATTCTTGTCTTCCAAATTGTAATTTTAAGGGATGAGGCATTTCATATTCAAGAGTTTCCTTTGTCTGAAATAAATTATTCATTTCTCCCCAGTTTCAGAGACAATGAACATAATACTTAATGCATCACAATTAAGCCGGGTGTAGCTTCGTATAAAATTATGCTCTGTGCATTTGGATGGCAAACAGAGCAGCGTATCCTATAGCTTGTCGACATTTGTTCCTTATAAGCAAAACACACACAAGTGGAGACTCCAATGTGTTTTCTTTCCTCTAGCGGTGAAGGAGGGGTAACTTTAGACCCAAGCAGCCTTGTGTTTGACATTCCACAGCTGCTGGTGGCTGTGCCCCTGCAGAGAAAGTGAACTGACTGCTACTATATTGTGCATGGGGTCAGGGGAGGGTCAGAATTCTTGAGCGCTCCTCATTCATCGTGGCTCTCTTTGTCTGAGTTTGAGATTCCTCTAGAATCCTCTCTGAGAAGGGCTGGATCTGGAAATGACTTCCTTTTAGGTTTGGTAGCAGCTGCTTCGCAAATGCTGGCTGGCTGGCTGGTCATGTTTTGTACCTTTACCAAAGACCTGGCTCTTGGAAATGGATGTCCTTCTTGGGATGAGATTCCTCCTTAGGAAACTTGGCGTAACCAGCAAGCCCCAAGCTTTCCATAGAAAGCCACTTCGGGCTAGACGGTTAAGCTTTGGTGATCTCTAGGAACTCAGGTCCCAGCCCAGGGTCACTGTCCAGTTGGCTGTGATTGCCAGAGGACACTTGTGAGGACGTTAATTGGGGAATGCCTGCTGAGGACCCAGCAGTGCCCTGGGAGAGGCCTTCATAGGCTATTTCATTTAATCCTCACAAAACCCCTGAGTGTTTGCCCAGAGTTGGTGAGGGGGAGATTGTTCACATTTTACATAAAAGGGCACCAAAGCTCAGCGAAGTCCAGTGACTTCTAAGGCCACACAACTAACTGCTGGAAGATTCTGAATTCCAGCCAAGTTGAGCTGACTCCAGTGGCCTAGTTTCTTTGCATGCTATTCTGCTCACTGCCTCTTGGGTTGTTAGGTCAAGAACAAAAGCAGCCAAATGCGTTGGTTTCCCTGCCCTCTCTGGTCTGACAAGAACCAGGGACATCTTTCTAATGTTAGGGAGGCTCAGGAAGAAGGCTGGGGGCCTGGCCAGTTTTCCCACCTGCTTTCCAGCCCTTGACCTGCTTCAGTTTGCAGAGGGCCTGCCCGGCTGGCTGGGTGATGGCAGCCCTCCAAGGATGTGGGCTCTCTGTGCTCTCTGCTTCGACCTGTGCGCCCATCTGGGGTTCCTGTGAGCCCCTTGCTCTGACCAGTATTTCCTGTGAGGGGTTCAGTGTCTGTAGCCTCAAACCTAAAAGCCCTTGTCTAGATCCATCCGTCCAGCTGCCTGCTGGTTAGTTCCACCGAGTTATCTTGGCCGTACCTCAGTCATGCCCCGTATTGAACTCAGCTTCTCTCCTCAACCAGAGGATCCAGGGAGAGTAGTGTGAGTACCTTGGGGAGGTATTTCTAAAAAGTTTTTAAATTTATTGATGAAAGACAGGGTGAGGGGGAGAAGATAGATAGAGAGATAGAGAGAGGAAAGGATAGCTGGAGAGCAAAGCATCTATCCAATTTTCCACCCATCTATGCATTCACTGGTTGATTGTTTTATTTGCACTGATGGGGGTTCGAACTCACAACCCTGGCCATTTGGGACAATGTTCCAACCAATTGTGCTACCTGGGAATTGGGACGTATTTTCATCTTTCTTCGCGGGGAAGAAAGTAGGAGGAGTGCTGTAGTGGAAAGAATGTGGAGCCAGACCTGGCTTTGCAACTTACTTAACTGCTGTAAGTGTCTGTTACCTGGTTTGTCAAACGTGGGTATCATCTTCTCCTTCAGGTGGTTGTGAGGATGGGGTCTGAGCTGGGGGGCGGGTACAGCGTGTTTAACTGCGTGCCAGCTGTGTGCCCACCGTATGCCTCCCTTGTTACAAGATGCAGTCCTGCCTCATGGTTACTGCAGGCCCGGCGGAGGCACCCCGAGTGCAGGGTGGCTGGGACCTGCTCCTCCACTCCCGCCCTTAATTCAGAGAAAGCCCAGTGTACATAGATAGACCTCCCAGAAAGGGCTCTGCGGCAGGTCCTGGGGCTGCTCCATTTGTGGGTGCACTTTGGGGATTGAGGGAGCGGAGTGCTTCTGGGCTCCCAGCTGGGGTGAGTGTCTCAGATGAATGGAGACTTTTCCTGCCAAGAGCAGAACTAACCAGTTTTTCGCATATATGGCGCCTGTCCCTTAAGTATTGAGCCAATGTCAATATAGTTAAAACAGTTTGCCTGGCCGATACTTTCAGGACAGATCTCATATGTTAAATATTTGCTTGGCATGTTGGTCTCACATGAGTCAGCAAATAGTGATTGTAGACATAAAGTGTGTCCTAAGTGTTGTTTAAAAGTTCTAAAATAGAACATTTCGTATTCCGGTATTTTATATTTGATCATTGTAAAAACAGAAAAGAAAGAAAGAAAGAAAGAGGCCTACTTTTGTTATCCATTTCCTCCGAGGTGCCTTTTATAACAGGGAAGGCAACAAAGCCGGGGCCTCCATGACTTGTCCTTTCTGGTACCTTCTCCCCACTCAGTCAGCCTTCCTCGGGGTCCCCCTTACACCTCCCCCAGTCCCGGTGAGTCTGCTCTGTAAGCCCTGACTGGCCGTGCACTTGGCCTCCCCACCTGACTCTCCAGGTGCGGTATGGGTGACCCTCCTCCTCCCCAGCTTCCAGGAGCAAAGGAATCCTTTTTCTTTTTAATACCATTTTACTCCTGAGTTATTTAAAAATGATACTAGTGCTAGATTGCTGTAGCAAGATGTCTGCAACATAGTAAAAAATCAGTTTACAGAAGAATAGCCCCATTTTTGCCATTCTAGACCTCTTATAACTCTATATTTAAGCCTTCTTTAAAAGTATAAAGAATATATGCCGACTACAAAAGGTGAAATAAGGAGAAAAGGAATTCTCCATCTGTGGGAAATAGAAAGAAAACAGAAATAATGTATTACCCCTTTACCTATAAACAACCACTGTTAATATTTTTTTCTATTTCAGATGAACAGGAATTCCTTCTGTAATCATAAAATACTGAAGAGTGGAACTGTTTTCTCATTTGGCTTTTTTACATGTTTTTCTTTGTTTTAGGTTATGAATTCTTTTTTTTTTTTTTTAAACATTTTTTTTTTTTTTTTTAAGATTTTATTTCATTATTTTTAGAAAGAGGGGAAGGGAGAGAGGCAGAGAGGGAGAGAGACATCAATGTATGGTTGTGTTTCACCTGCCTCCAGCCACAGACCTGACTGGAGACCTGGTTTGCAACCTGGTTATGTGCCCTGGCTGGGGAATCGAACCTGCGACCTTTGGGTTCGCAGGCCGGCACCTTATCCACTGT